>CAEGAF010184473.1:0-12125 GCA_903067075.1 Micropoecilia bifurca
TAATGGGAGAAGAGAAACAGGTGTTTCCTATTGGTGGTGATGAACAAACAGGTGTTTCCTATTGGTGGTGATGAACAGCCCAGGTAAGGAGTCTACGACTTTGTATCAGTCAATCAGTAGGTGGGTCAAAACTCCAGCGTTTCTCTTTCTCGCTTTTTGTAACAAGTAACTAAACCACACATTGAAAATGTATTGGAGTAAAAGTATGAAATTAAGTTCAGAAATATAGTGAAGTAAAAGTGAAAGTTATCAAAAATGTTCATACTCAAGGAAAGTATGAAGTACTGCAATATATACTTAAGTAAAGTAGTGAAGTGTTTTTACTTTGTTACTATACAACGCTGATACAGAGGCGATACCAAATGACCAAACATGCTGGAGTTCTGCTGGGGTTGCTAGGTAACGGTCAGAATTCTGCTGGGGTTGCTAGGTAACGGTCAGAATTCTGCTGGGGTTGCTAGGTAACGGGCAGAGTTCTGCTGGGGTTGCTAGGTAACGGGCAGAGTTCTGCTGGGGTTGCTAGGTAACGGGAAAGTTATCAGAGTTCTGCTGATTTGTGACATTACATTCTGGAGGCTTTTGAAACTGATCGTTTTTATAGACACCAGAAAACATCAATGTGTTGCCAAAAGTCATCTGGGTGGTTTTTATTTCCGTGCCTGTTGTTAAATGCCTGTTTTTAGAAGCAGTAAAAATCCAAATTCAAATACAAAAATATGCAAAACATGAGCTTTGCACGTTTGCACTGGTTATTATGCAGTAAATAACAGTGAGAAGGAGACACTGTTTGTTGCCACATTAAAGTTTCTGCTTACCTTGTAATCACAAAAGGAATTTGCGTATCGTCTTCTGCCCTATAATTAATGCATAATAATCAGTTACTAATGATTTATTAACTTTATTGTAAAGTGGTGCCGAATTATTTTCTTTTTTCAAGCCAGTATGGATTGATTTTCATTGATCAAACAGATGAGTTATTTGCCGATTGCTCTGATTAAAGCTATAAACACATAAAAAACAAACACATGTCCAGTCCAGGACAGACGATGTTTGGTTCCCTGTTGCTCCTCAACAGTGGAAAATATGCTAATTTGGCTCAACGTTTCCTTTTTTCTCTCTCTGAGTCTGAATCTCCACCCATCCTTTCCTTTTTGCATGTCGGTTAATGTGAGCCACTCCTCTTTGTTCCTTTCTTTTTTGTCTCCTCCTGCACTCTAAAAAGAAAATAGTTGAACCAACTTAATTGAACTGCTTCTGTAGGTAACAAGCAATTCAATTAAGTTCATCTAATTGAATTTATTAAATTTATCCAACTTAATTTATTAAGTTTAACCAATTCAATATATTATAATCATCCAACCCAATTTGTTAATTTATTTTTTAACAAATTTATTAAGTATGTTTAAGATAACAGATTTAAGTCAGTCTTACTCAAATCATTTAGTTTACTTGAAAAAGTGCTATATATAAGATATTATAGCACTTTTCCAGTCATTTTGACCACTGAAAGTGCTTTACACTACAGCCACACCTTTATTTAATGCACAGATCAGTTGAGCACATTGTTCCAGTTGAGCTGGAATTGAACCGTCAACCTTCTGATCACAAGACAACCACTCTACCCACAGAGCCACAGTCGCTAACCATGGTTAGCTTGAATCATGTTGTCAGACGTGGGATACAAATGGTATCAAACTTAATTATTTCAAGTAAAGTCAAAGTAAAAAGGTTTATTTAAGGAAAAGATTTGTGTATTTAGACTGTAAAAAGAGTATTCAAATTTAGTTTGGAACTACTTAAAAGTTTGAGTTGACTTTCTGTAGAATTTAGTCAAAGAGATTTTAAATGTTTATTAGAAGAAAATAAAGGATTAGAGTAAGAATGACTTAAATTTGTCACGTTAACCACCCTTATGAATTAAGTTATAAAAACTTAGCAAATTGAGATGGAAGGACTTAGTGAATTGCGTTGGATTATCATAATAAATTGAGTTGGTCAGACGTAGGATATGAAACTGGCATTGAACTCAGTTGTTTTAAGTAAAGTCAAAGTGAAAAGTTCCTTTAGGTTAAAGACGTTTTGAGTTAAATGAACACAAAAAAGTAAGTTGTCATAACATCAGCCTGACGTTTCCCTGCCTGTTAAGAAGCAGCTGTGCAGTCGAGCCGATGTGCTTTATTAAAATGGGTTTAAAAATAAGATAAAACAAAACGACAAAAATACACATTCCTGTTAACCCAGGCCTGAATCCATCCATCCGTCCAGAAAACACCATTTTTCTCTCAGCTGGGTTTCGTGGCGCTGAAAGCTTCTCCATCGCTGTTTAGGCAGAAAATCCACCGCCAGTTTTCCACTCTGGAGCAAAATGAGCTCAGAAAGAAGATCAACAGAAAGTCCAGGAGATCCTGGAGGGAAGCGGCTGCAGCAGCTGGCCAACATCCTGAAGATAATCCTGTAGAAATAACTCACCTAGAAGGGCCACATTTCCTCTGAAGACTCTTTTTACTGAGTTAAAGTTCATTTCTTGTTTCTAAAATATTCACAAAGTGATGAAAACTGTTTGCTTAGATGATTTTTGCATCAGCAAAACAATAAATTGAGTTATACACTGCAAAACCACAAAATCATACCAAGTATTTTGGTTTAGTTTTTAGTGCAAATATTTTAGTAAACTTGAAATAAGACAAAACCAACTGACAGATACATTTTCAGCAAAATATAGGAGTTTGTTTTAAGTCAATACTTCATTAATATTGATCTAAAAAAGAACTAGTACAACTGGCAGATAATTTTACTTATAAAAAATGTTGTATTGTAGATGAAATAATCTTAGTGGAACTAGAACTTTTTAACATGTGTTTTAATGGATTGTTCACCTAAAATTAGCGATTATATCTGCCTAAAAAGTTACCTATAAGATAGTTTTGTCTTATTCAAGTGTTAAGATATTTGCACTAGAAATTAGCTGATAAATTGTGTTTTTGCAGTGTACATGCTAGAAAAGTGTGATTGGAATAAATTACAAAACAAAACTAGTAGCATAAATATGAATGAAATGAAACATTTTAATTACTCATAAACTCATTTCACTTATTTGTGCATTGGCTTAAAATTTTACTTTACAATTAAAGTAAAATTTAATTGTATTTTATCAATAAAGTTAACAATGATGAATAATTAATAGATAATTAACAAAATTTGTCTCAAGACAAAACACTTTTAAAGTTTCAGATCATTTTTCACATTGATAACAAGCAAATTTGATGCTTTCTCTTGTAAACTTCATGAAGATTAGCTAGAATAGCGTTGGGGTAGATTCTGCAGTTCTACTGGTTCTGGTTCTATGTGCGTCGCTCCAGTGGATCCTGTGAAATCCTGTGAAATCCTGAAGTCCTTCTCTTCACTCCCAGATCGGATCAAACCCTCAGTCCAGCAGCAAACAGCCGGGCTGGAGGCGAGACGCTGAGGTGAGGATCAATCATGATCCCGTCCTGCTATCTAATCATTTTATATTTAGAAGAGATGGAAAAAATCAAAGCTTTATTTTATTTAACTTATTAAATTTTATTATTTACTTGTTTGAAATTGTACTTATTTCAAATTTAAATTATTTAAGATGTTATTAATTTACTTTTTATTGTGATATAAGTAAATCAAATGCAAGTGTTAGGATTAGGTGAGCAGAGAAAATGTAAAGTCTCTGGATTAATGTGGCAGTTCTGCCCTCTATGGACGTTACCACAGCGGGGGATTTTCATTGGCTAAAGCCCATTTTACGTCAGCTATCAGTGGTTCACCGTCTCACAAACTCAAGCTAATATACATTGTGGACTAGCAGACCAACAGAAAGTTTTTGCGTCAGGACTCTAAAACAATGTTTCTCCACCGTCAGTGTGGAATCTGTACAGGTGATGTCAGGTAACCTGATCGTGTTTGTGGAACTAAAATTCACAGGTTTCCAAAATCTGAAACGGAAAGTCTTGCTTGTGCAGATCAACCATCGTAGGATCAATAAGAACAAAGGATTGTCTGCTGGTGTAAGTATTATTGCTTAATAACCTTTTAGCCAAGTACAGCATAATGGCAGCACCGATACAACTTCTACACCTTTAATTCTGTCTGCTACAGCCTTACATTAGCTGAACAGATCAATATGCAATGTGTATCTGACATACATTAACGATTTTATTTCACTGAAAAGGCTTTTTACTAAACTGTAATCGTGTTAGCCATGCTAATCGTGTTAGCCACGCTAGCAGAGAGTACCGTTAATAAGTCCTAGGCACATTTGACCCCTCAAAACCATGAGTGTCCGACTTACCCAGCCTTGCAAGAACAATCAGTGATCTTGTCCACAGCTATATTTATGCTGAGGGTCTGAGGATCTGCTGTTTTCCTCATTGACCGCTAGCCTTTCTCTGTGACGCCACAATGTTGGAGGCATCGTGTGGCTCAAACACCTTGATGTCGTCCAAAAAAGATGACATCTAGTTGTTGGTTCTCCTGTCCATGTCGTGGCTGATATTTTGTGAAAATCCAGCAGAAATGCTACACTAATCGACTCAGAAATACTCTGTAGAGAGTCAGTGTAAACGAAAAATACAGTGTTTAGACGTAGGAGCTAAGCTGTAATGTGAGACATGTAGTCAGTGGGACTTTGGAGGGCCGTTTCTGGGCGGTGCTTGGTAAGGTCCATTGGTATCTTTTGGTTTAGTTTCTAATGGCAGTAATTGTGCAGGTTTAATGATGTCCTCCAACCTCCTCCTTTGGGGCGGAGCTGTGGTGTTGTGCTCCATGGCTTCGTCCATCCTATGTTTCTCCCATGGAGCGAGTCTCACTTCCTGTCAGGAGATGATTCCTGGACACATCCGCGCTCATCCCCAGGACCCGAAGCACAGCTTCATCACCTTACAAACCTCATCGTCCTCATACCTGCCTGGGCAGCTTATATCAGGTGCCAAATAGCTCAGTTATTCAAAGTAGTTTGTTTCTGAAAAGTAGGGACAGGCAAGCTAATAGGCAACATTGTCAAGCTAACAATATCTCAAGAGTTTATCTAAAATTAATAGTCTGCTAACACTTAACTGTTTCCAATTAGCCTAGCAATAACACTGGAGCTTGCAATAAACTGAGGCTAGCACAGACCAGCTAACAGTTAACTGTATACTCCACAGACAAAATAATTAACAATGTTATGCTAAATGCTAACAGTATTTACCTAACAGCACAGCTTACATCTACCAAAGTGTAGATGTAAATGTAGATGTAGCTTGTAGCTAACTCTACCATGTTAGCTAGTAGCTTGTAGCATGTTAGCTACAAGCTAACATGGTAGCTTGTAGCTGCTTGTGTTTCCCACAGGCAGGGAAACACAGTGAAGCTAACACCTAGAACAATCTAGCAGCTTTCAGGAGTTTAACTAACACCTAATAGAACCCACCTAGCAGCAGAGCAGAGATAGCATCTAGCCAAATTAAGCTAGCACCTAACATAGTAGTGCTAACAGCTAACACAGGAAAGCAAACGCAGAAGCCAACACCATCTGCTAGCTAGGTTTCAGGAGTCTAGCTAACACAGTTAACTTAACATCACAGCTAACATCTAGTAGAATTTAGCTAAAAGCTAACATGTTAAAGATAATAGCAGAGATAAGCAAACAGAGTCTAGCAGCTTTCAGGAATTGTGCTAAAAGCTACTAAAGTCCATCTAATGGCAAAATTATCATTTAGCAGATTTTACCTAAAAGACTGGCTAGCAACTAGCCAGTCTTCTATTAAATTCTGTGTAGTTAACTTTAAATGAAACTCACATTCCCTCTGTTCTGCCCATTTTGCTCTCTGGGCGCTCAGTGACTGTACGAAGCTCCAGAGACTTCATGGGTTTCCTGCTCCAGGCCCGCAGTGTTGGCGAGGAAAGGAATGGGTTTGCAGAAGGTCCTGGTATCAGGACAGAGAGACTCGGTCCACTTCTGGTGGGTGGCTCCTGGATTCGGTCTCCACCAGGTACCCACACCTTACGCTGCCTGTTTGAAGGCGACACGCTCACACACTCGGACAAACAGCTAAAGAGGAACCTGTCGTTTGTGTGGAGAGCTCCTGACACACCAAAGGGAGACATACGCTTCCAGTAAGCTGCCTTTATTGATCTCTACATGCTATTTAGCAAACTACAATAAATGTTTATTTTGCCACATTTATCTTTTAATTTGTACGCCAGTATAACTGTGGTGCAATCCTACTTCGTGTACTGGACTGGTGTTGAGTCTACAGTGGTGCGTGATTGGAGTCCCAGTGCTTGGAGACGCAGTAAAACCAAAACGGCGGACGGAGCAAGCACAATTTTAGCTGTGCAAGAGACAATTACTGCCCAGACAGGTCGGCATTCTGTGCTCATTATAAGCTAAAAATAGTGAAAATTTTAAGTTAAGCAAATAAAAGGTGTTGTGAAATGTCATTTATTTGTTTTTGTCCTTTTTCCCTTCTTGTGCTTAAAGCTAACAGAAAAGCTACTCTTACCTCTTTCTCTGGACGACCTTCCAATATAAAAAATGCAACTGGGATTCTGAAATTTTGGAAACTACAAACCGAAGACAATCACGCAACCTTAGGAACAAACAGCTGTGTGACTTGGACAACTCAAACAGTGGCTTCAAGGAAGACTTTGACTTCAAGATCTCCTCAAAGTACCACCAACGAGTCTCCTGGATTCCTGGAACCGTTTTCTTACACAACGACTGTCTTTCCCTTATCATCATCACCTCCACTGGCTTCATTTTCCACATCAAAGTCTCGTGACTCCTTACAAACGGAGACATGGACAAAGAGCAACGATCTCCAGATAAAATCACAGGAGCTAAAACTGAAAAACAATCCTGGAGGAAAACGTTACAAGACATCTACTGCAATACCAACCCAAGGTCCAACAGTGCAAACCTTTTTCAGTACACATACTGCTGTAAGCCACGCTTTGACAGACCCGAACAAAAACAAATCAAGAAAGTCTGAGACCTCAAGTAGCTCAGAGAAACTGGGTGGCAATGTCCCGTCTAATTCCCAAATGAGGGTAGTGAAGACAGGAGTAACTCCGTCCTACCAAAGGTCTTCGTTCAACTCTTCCAGGTTTCAAATGGCTGCTGATCTCAAGTCCCAAACTGATGCAAGTCAAACCTCTGTAGGACCCAAAAGTACTCCAAAACAAACCAGTTTACCTAAAAAAACAATCCCCAACTTTCATCAAACTCAAACTCAACCCATTTCTCTACAAGGAGAAAATCCCCAATTTGACTCATCAACAAAGTCTATTAGACCTTTTTCTCAACCACTGTCCCAAACAAGAAGAGTGTTTTCCCAACCCACTGTAACTCCTCAACCAGTCTCAGTCTCCTCTGGAGGAAACGATCCTACGTCTGAAGGAAATACCAAAACCACGGGCCCGGTTGTTGGTTTTGTCTCTTCAAACACTTCATCTTCTTTTTCAGCATCTAATTCCTTAAGCAGATCTTTTGCTAGTCAGCGCAGTGAAAACTTCACATCTTCCATTCATTCCCCTTCTCACCCATCTCAGAACGAACCTAAAACAACCCCGAGTCATTCAGTACCAGCATCACCTTCCCCAATCTCCAAACCTCAACATTTAACCTCTGCTGAATACCAGACCACAACTCCGCCAAACTCCTTTTCCTCTCCCACCATTTCTTCCTTCAGTGCCTCCAACTATCCAACAATGCCTTCTTCTACTCCCGCTTTCTCAGTTACCTCACCATCTTTAAGAGTTAGTTCCTCACCTTTTATTTCACCCATCACCTCCTCTAAACCAGAACCAACATCTCATAAAACACCAAACTCTGAGGCTCGATTCACCTCACCGCCACACAGAAAGGTTGTCCATCCAAACCCCAAACCTTATCCCAACCTCAGACCAAGTCATGACCAAGAGATCAACCCAAACACTCAAGACACGGATCCCAAACCAAAGCTTCCCTCAGATCCCACAATGCCTTCTTCTACTCCCACTTTCTCAGTTACCTCACCATCTTTGAGAGTTAGTTCGTCACCTTTAATTTCACCCATCACCTCCCCTAAACCAGAACCAACATCACCGCCACACAGAAAGGTTGCCCATCCAAACCCCAAACCTTATCCCAACCTCAGACCAAGTCATGACCAAGAGATCAACCCAAACACTCAAGACACGGATCCCAAACCAAAGCTTCCCTCAGATCCCACAATGCCTTCTTCTACTCCCACTTTCTCAGTTACCTCACCATCTTTGAGAGTTAGTTCGTCACCTTTAATTTCACCCATCACCTCCCCTAAACCAGAACCAACATCACCGCCACACAGAAAGGTTGCCCATCCAAACCCCAAACCTTATCCCAACCTCAGACCAAGTCATGACCAAGAGATCAACCCAAACATTCAAGACACGGATCCCAAACCGAAGCTTCCCTCAGATCCCGCCGGCGCTCCGGACGAGGAAGGGACGTATCCGGACCTTGTCCCCAGACACAGAGCCTGGGAGCTGGGCCTGCTGCTGGGCTGCTCGGCCGGGTTGGGCCTGGTGCTGGTGGTCGGGCTGCGGCGCGTCCACCGGCTGGCCTGCGGCAGGCGGACCGAGGTGACGCTGAACCACCGCCAGCGAGAGAACGGGAGGCGCGACCAGGGGCTGGTCCACCTCCAGGAGGGCGGCGATTTGGTCAGAGTTAGAAAAATCAGGGAGAACAGCTTCGTGCTCCTGGCGGAGTACGACATTCTGGCATCGCCTTCAAACTGAGAGGCCGAGGTTAAGCATCCGAAAGGCGGATCTGGAAGAGGACTAGGACCACAGAAAAATAAAGACTTTTCTTCACAGAATTCAGATTTTAAATTTCTGAGATCAAAAGTCATATTCTGACAATAAAATTCAAAATTCTGGGATTCAAGTCAGAATTCAGAAGGAAAACAACGAAAGAATTCTGAGAAAAATGTCAGAATTTTGGATTAAAGTCAGAATTCTGAAGGAAAACAACGAAAGAATTCTGAGAAAAATGTCAGAATTCTGTGAAAAAATGAATTCTGGGATTAAAGTCAGAATTCAGAAGGAAAACAACGTAAGAATTCTGAGAAAAATGTCAGAATTCTGGGATTAATGTCAGAATTCAGAAGGAAAACAACGTAAGAATTCTGAGAAAAATGACCAAATTCTGGGATTCAAGTCAGAATTCAGAAGGAAAACAACGTAAGAATTCTGAGAAAAATGTCAGAATTCTGGGATTAAAGTCAGAATTCAGAAGGAAAACAACGTAAGAATTCTGAGAAAAATGTCAGAATTCTGTGAAAAAAAGAATTCCGGGGTGACTTTTTTTGAGAAAACGAGTCAAAATTCGAATGAAAAACTCTGAGATTAAAGTCAACTGAAGAGAAGATTCTCTTCAATGCCCCTAATCCTCTTCCATAGAGAAATACTGCTTTAAAAATAACAAAACTTATTGTTCAGGAAACATTAGTCATACATAAAATTTCCAAAAAAATCTCAAACTCACCAGAATAAATTCCTTTGCAAGTAAGAGATGGATATTATCCTTTGTATCCCAAACCTGTTGCTATAATGCTGACTTTATATTAGTAGATAAACTGAAGTACATTTATCATGTAGTTCTTATGCTTCTATTGATATGACTCAACATATGACTAATGTTGACATGTTTGTTTCACGCCTGTAATTGTGAGAACATAATAAAAATACTTACAAATCGGTTCCCGTCCACTACATTGTTATTTCTAAGTTTAATCTGCTGTTTTACTTGATGTCATGTTTCACTGATCTTGTCAAAAGTCGAAAATATGCTATGCATATATTTTTTAAACTTCTCAATTTCAAACTCTCTTAATTTTGAAATTAAGACATTTTCTAGAAAAAGTGAAAATCTGACTTTCAAAAGTCAAAGGTTTGCAAGAAAAACGTTTTGTACATTTTTCTAACAATTTTTTTTTTTATCAATTTTTTCTTGAAAATTCTGAAACTCATAAAAATGTCAGTTTTTTCTAGCAAATTTTCAACTTCTCAAACTGAAATTAAATTTTTTTCTAGATTATTTCTAAGATCAATCTCACTTATTTTTTCTAGCAAATTTCAAGTTTTTTTCTCAAATTTCTTAAATTAATCTCAATTTCTGATTTTGCTAACAAATTTGATTTCAAATTTTCAAAATATCCAAGTTTTTTTTTCAGATTAATCCCCAATTTGTCAATTTTCCAGAAGATTTGTGACTTTCAAAACTAAAAAATTTCGTGCTTTTCATAGAAAATTTGTGATTATTTTTCAGCGACTTTTCAAACTCATAAATTCCCTTGCTATATCAAGAAAATTTCAGATATTTTTGGCACAAATTTTCTCCTTTTTCTATTCATAGTAGCCCTAATACACCATCATATGTCTGTATATGTGTGTAAAAATAACATTATTTTCAACTTTTAAGTCACATTAAGGTAAGAATTCAGTTTATTTTCTGTGATATATTGTTTTCCCCTCCAGTCTGAGACTTTACATTAGACAATAATGTTTCTTAAAAGGCCTAATTCCACATTAAACCCCCCAGATATTTCACAGGCTGATATTAGCTGCCACTTCTGTTTGCAATCGATGTGTCAGAGACGCCATCTGTCCGGGAAAATGACGGGTCACTAAAATTAACGAGCTGCCAGTCGGATTTGTTGCCAATTTGTTGTCTAACCAGCAACTAAAAGGAAATATTCCCACATGGATTTGTCCCGCAGCGCAAACAAAATGCTCATTAGGAATATTCCACCTTAAAACACCAGGTGCTGTGTTGCTTTGGGCTCCATTTCATGCAGTGTGTGATGCAAATAATGTTTCATGTATTATTTCACATAAAAAAGAAAGAAACTAATTGGTTGAAATCCAGTAAACGCATCCAGACAGAAACTGTGGCATTATTTAAATAACATAAGAGATATTAAAGCGGTATAACAGGAGATAATTTGTTTAGTTTTGTAGTTTATAAATAGCAGTGATTAGCTCAACACTGCCCCCTGTCTGTGAAACACCAACACTGCTTCTGCTGAATTAAAAAAGCGCCAAAGGCCAAACTGTTGTTGTTCATTTCTATATTAGATGCAACAATCCAGCATTAATTTAAACAAAAACATTTACAGTTTCTGGCAGTAAAAGCTGGAAGGACCAAAGTAGAGAACAAATAACAGAACTGGTCCCAGAAACCTCCTGAAAATAGATCCTTTTCCCCCCAGAACTATTTTTCCCCCTCAAAAGTTCAAGATATAAAAAAATAAAACACATTTCATTTAAATATAAAACAATATAAAGGATGGAAATGTGAGTGTTTGTTCTGTTTCTGTAGAAAATAGTAACAGGCTTCGATGGCAAACAGTGGAGGTCCTAGTTGTTGTTGTTGTTGGTCGTAACAAGGCACGTCTAGTATCCTTCCGCCGCTCGGACGCGTCACACCGGCTGCAGGTTCTTCGACAGTTTGATCCCCTAAAGCAGAAACAAAACGTGTCAAAACACGGATATTGATCAAAACTGTATTTGTTCTGGTCAAATATTTTAATTAAATGCGATTTTTTTGGCGTAGTTTGACGAAGAAGGAAGAGAAGCTGTGAAAATAAAGAGTGAATTTCCCACCACCAAACAGAGAAGCTCGTTTCTGCAGCAGTGATCCCAGCAGGTGAAACGTGTTACTACCAGCAGGGGGCGCTAATACACGGACAATCAGAGATTAAACTATTCAGGCCACAAGGGCCAGACTAGGAAGTTGTATTATTTTGAAATTATGAGAATAACGTTATAATATTAAGAGTTTAAAGACTGAAAAAAGTCATAAAACTGCAAAAAAGAGTCCTTTTAATGAGAAAAGGACTTTTATAGCGTTATCAAGATCTAGGATGAAGTATTAGAACCAGACTGAGAGAAAAGAGGATAAGGTCATTACTAGGGCTGTATAATAATATCAATATTGTGATATATATATTGATATTTTCTTTCCTATAAAAAAAAAATCGATATTCATCCTCAAGTATCGTAAAATCCAACTGTCACCTGGTTCCCTCACTGCTTGCTTCACCAGGTCATCAGGCTTAGAGTGATTCCTTCAGATGTTCAGGTTAAAA
>CAEGAF010184500.1:0-11382 GCA_903067075.1 Micropoecilia bifurca
TCAGCTCAACTTTGCTGAAAACACTGACTATATTTTGAAGAACTGTTCTCAGAGACTCTACCTTTTAAGAAGACTTGTTGATCATGACTCTAGTTGGGTCACCCCTATGTCTTGAATTTGGGGGGGGGAAATCATATTTTATTTATCACTACAGAAGGGTTCAGTGAATGTGCATATGAAACTGTTGGGTTTGGTACCTCAAAAAAGGTTAAGAACCACTGCTCTAGCCATTTATAAAGTTTTTTTAGGCTTACTTCTAAAAGATAATTCAACATTTATAAACGCTCGTTTCTGAATTACCATGCATGGGATGCCTCATGCCAGGCTGCTGTGGTGGCAAACCCTGCTGAGGGGGCATTATGCCAGCTGCCACCTGAGGGGCAGCAGCAGCGTGGGCCTGGCCAGCCCTGGGTATGAGACGCTGGTAACGCGGCAACTGAGCCTTCATCTCCTCCTGGTTACAGAGAAAAACACACAACACAGACATTCAGACTGCAGGAACCGAGGCACGCCTCTTTCAGCTCAAAGAGACACTCACACAAAGGTTGAGGAATTGGGTACCAATGTTGGCGAGCCCTGAATTCACACTGAGGATATTCAAGTTCAGAATCATCCTTCAACATAACCACAAAAAGAAAACTACTCAGTTCTACCACACAACCTAAAGGCCCGCTTTTACATTTAAAAAAACCATAAGTACGTGCTGTCGGTATGCATTCAAACGGATTGACGTTTTCGTCTCGATTAAACGTAGCTGCTAGTCGATATCACTAAGCATACTAAATAAACCAGTCATTACTTACTGTGAAAAAGAGCAAAACGGAAAGCTGAAGCGACTTACCAGTGAGATATCCTCATCAGGGTGGATCAACTTACTAGTTGCACTCGTGGTGGTGAGGGTGGCGGGCTTACTGGTCACTGTGGCTGGGGGTTTAGCCACAGTGCTGCTAGAGGGATTAGAAGAAGAAGAAGTGGAAGAGGAGACAGAGGGCTGGGTGTAGGCGGGGAAAGTTGCCTTGGGAGGCTCAGAGGAAGCGGCAGTGCTGAGTGCGTTTGACGCTGCAGCGACTGAAGGATTCTGCTGGGCCTGTAACAACACAACACAAATCATTTTACTGGGAAATTGTTTTGAAATCCCGATTTCTTGACCATGCAAAATGACTCGATATGTTAAAAGACAAACAAGATGGGTTTTTTTTCTGGATTCAGAGCCAGCCATTGGATAACTTGGGGCTGGGCGATAAATCAATTTTTTACACATTTTTGGCTTTTGAAGATTTAACTTTAGGAAAAATAATTTTTTTGCACCAATGAACTCCTTGGTTTTCTGTACTTCGGAGAGATTTAAGTACATTTTTTTTTAAACAAAAATAAAGTCATAATGCTACAAGATTAACAGTTTAAATAATATAATAAAGTTTTATTGTTAGAATAAAAGTAGTAATCTTAGAAAGATGTAGTAATTTTATGAAAACTCAAACATTAAAAGTAAGAAAATTAAAATACTTTTTTCTTGCTAAAATGTCTTTTCTTGTAATTTTAAGGCTCTTCAGAAATTATCGCAGCCTGGCGCCAATACTCCACACAACTCACAGAAGGGATTGCAATAAATGCCACTTTTGAAAATGTTTTCAGCCATTTCTATTTTCTTTTATACAAAAGCATGCAAAAAAAATTAAATCAGAAATTGGTCTTTAAACCGTATTGACTATCTCCAAGATAACTAATAATTCAACCTACTGCACTTAAAGTAGTTCTAAACACTACTATTAGAATGAGCTTTGTCCCTTCAAATCAACTGTAAACATATTAATATAAAAAAAAGTCCAGAATGTTTTAAGAGACAATTCTGTATCTTATACTGACAGAAAAACTCACTTAAAAGCACATTACTGCTTATTTTAATAACCCATGCTGTTAAAGTTATAACTTGTCAAGTGTCTATTTATGCCATTTCCATGTTAACTTTAAAGCACATGCAGCGATAAAGCTCACAGCTTGTGTTAAAAGTAGCCTTATAAGCTAAATGCTGTTAGTAAACAGCCACGCAGCAGGCAACGTGATTATGCAACATGCAGCTGCCACAGGCCTAGTCAAAGTCTGTGAGCGTACTTGGGGCATGTTAGAAAAGGGAGGCTGGGAGGAGGCAGACTGATGGTCTGCAGGTGGAGAGGAAACGCCTGTAGTGCTGCTGTTAGCAGCAGAGCCCATCTGCAGCGTGGTGGGAAGGAAATCACAGGATTGGCACGTAGCAGGTCAACAAAAGCTAACCAGATTTCAAAAACAACTTTGGTGGGATCTAAACATGAATCAAAAGGTGTTAGAAAGGTGAGCAATGGGGGATAATAGAGAAAGGTGTTTAAAAAAAAGACAAAACAAAAAAAAAAACACAAGAGTAAGAAGTTGAAGGACTCCAACCTGCGCTGCGCTGGGGAAGAGGGGCTTAGTGACCGCAGGCTGCACCACTGGTGCTGCGGGTCGGCTGGGGATTGGTCCGGCTGCAGGGCTCGGGGCGATGTGGGGCATCCCCGGCCTTGGAGCCATGTGAGGGGGGATTCCTAAATAACAAACATAACTTCATCAACAACAACAAAATAAACATGGAGAACAACTTACAGAAAAAAAGGTTTGGCCTGTTTATGATTCTAGTTTACAGGTTTCAAACCTTCACAGACCACAAAGCTACTGGAACCATCAGTATAGAGCAGATGTTTGCCACCTGAGGCTCCGGAGACACAAGTGGCTCTTTGGATCTTAATAACTTCGGCTAAACTGATTAAGGACCAGCTAATGTGTTAAAATATACATCTAATAACAACTGAACATTTTTACTGGCAATATTTGAATTGATTTTCTTCAGAGAATAGAAATGTGTCTACAGAGAATGACACTAAAAGTACCAGTAATATGTTTTTAGGTCTGCTTTTTGGAAATTATGGAATCTGTAAGAAGCTTTTATTCAAACATGATTTTCTGTTTCTTCCCCACAGGAAATAAACAGATACATCCTCTTTTTGAAAAATGTTATATTTATCTTTATTTTAAATTTAAGAGGTAAAATGTTAGTTCCTCAGAAAATGACAAACTACTGAGAGCAGATATTTATCTAAGCTTATAAGTTTACTTTTTTTAAAAGCTCTTAAGACATTTGCAGCTCTAAAGTTTTATTTGGCCAGCCTATGAGCAGAAATTACTCTTTATGCTGTAAAGGTTGCAGACCCCTGGTCTAGATTTTAACTTTAAGCTACATCATTACTTATAAAAACGGATCCACAACCGACCTGGAGGAATTGCAGGCATCCCTGGCATCATGGGAGGCATCATCCCTCCCATCTGCATCATGCTGAAAACAAGATGGATAAACTTTATATTCCAACTAAATGAGTGTCTAGACTACTTTAGCTAACTGTTAAAGAGAAAGCTCAAAAACATGCAGCGAGTTATTGCTTACCCTGGTGGCATTCCAGGCATGGCGGGAGGCATGCCGTGCATCATGGGAGGAACACCTGGCATCATCGGAGGCATTCCTGAAAGAAAGAAATGACTTCTTCACTCAACACATGATTATAAACATCTGGTTTAAGACAAAAGCATAAAATATGTTACATTTAATAGATGCAAACTTGAAATTAACAGAGAATACTGTTTCTGCCTTGCCTTGATATCCTGCAGGAGGCATCCCGGGTGCGCCGCCAACAGGGGGCATTCCAGGTTGGGCCATTGGTGCAGCGTACCCAGCCTGGGGCTGGACGGCAGCCACCTGCTGGACAGACGGTCCCGCCTCATCGTCGTCGTCATCATCATCAGAGTCGTCCTGATTGTTTGACTTCTTCTTCTGACTCTCTGGAAGCAGAAAAGGAAGAGTTCTGATAAAGAAATGAATGCGAGTGTTTTCACATAGGATAGTAAGGACGGCATTACAGGAAGTAGGATTCAGAATCAGCTTTATGTGCACAAGCAATGTATTTGACATTTGACTTTGAGCACTCAGAGCATACATACATAAAATATATAAACTACAGAAAGGAAAAAATAAAAAGATCTGCTTCAAGAATAGAAAAATAAAGAATTTTTTTTCATCAGAGAGAAGACATCATCTCGACTTTCACTAGTTGTTTAAAGAGACAGTAATCATTTTTTATGTGAACTTCTGATTTTGAAGACATTAATAATTCTCATACTTCTCCTTATTTTGACATTTAGCCAATATATATATATATATAGCAATTTTAATAAACCTAAAACAAGAGGTTTTGTGTGAAAGAAGTTCAGGAAGTGAGAAGAAAAGACACATGCACCTTTTTTTTATCTGGAGTATGTAAACGTCTGATTTCAAACTGTAAACATACAGTCAAGAAGGAAAAATGCTGCACTTGTTTACATTTCCTTGTTATCAGCAAGGGTAGCAGTAAAAAAAAACAAAAAACAACTAACGATTTTTTTTCAAATTCCACTTCTGCTCTGTAATCATAAGAGTACCTTGTGATTTCTGTTCTAATGTTCGTCTTCTTTCCTGCATGTCTTTCTCTGGAATTCCCTCCATGCCATAGATTTCCAACTCGATGTCGGTTCTTCCCGGAATTGCGTTCGGTACACTGTCAATCGTCTCTTTGTGTACCTGAAATACATGCAAAGTAAGTGAGCCCGCAGGGCTTGCAAGTACAAACCTTCACTTTACTGACTTTCTTCCCCACCAATTCAGCTCGACTTATTCAGAGCAACTGCGATTAGAGACTCGTACCTGCATGCAGTGAATAGCCAAGCCGGGGCCGGTGTATAGCTTCTTGTGGCAAATGTGGCATTTAAAATGTTTTGCCTTTTGATGCTGAATGAGGATTTTCTCATCGTCAAAGTCTCGATTACAGTACCTTAAAGCGAGAGTTAAGGAGTTTTTGTATTTTATTAACCACCGACTGAGAATCACAGACAAACCGATGACGTTACTTGAGAGCGAAACAGCAGTTCTCGTTTGGTAACCAGATTACATAAAGATTCAGACGGGATGCTAATCCATGGCTAGCTCGTTCTAAAATTAGCAACGAAGGATTAAGTAAAAACAACATTTTATGAGGTACAAACACTCAAAGTTTAGTTTTCTAATCTTATTAAATCGATTTAAAAGAATAGATCCAACCATTTGTCTGATTTTGAGCCTTTTGCTCCGCTAACATTAGCTGTTAGCGCTAACAGAAGCTATCTTAGGCCTCGCTTTGTCAGGCTAACATGTAGCCTGTGGCCTTCCGCAGCATTTTTCCGCACTTTAAAGAAGGATACCAACACCACGGCTTCATTTGCTTCTTCTTCTTTCGCCCCATTTTGTAGAAATACTGAACCGCAGGTCACAAAACACTGAAATCGATGTTATTATCTCTTTGATAAGAGCATGCTGCTATCCCGTGACAAGAACAAAAATGGCGCTCCGAAGTAGGAAGCGTTTTGCTCAGCGGTTACACGTAAACGTAAAGCTGACGTCAGTAAAGGAGACGCCCACGGACGTAATAAAGATTTATCACGTCTGTGGAAACGCCCCTCGGTTTAGTTTACTTTAATATTAAGAAATCCATGCAAAATTATGGTTATTAGTTATTATTATAGATGGATGGAGTGTTGTGTAAACTCAGGGTGGTAAAATAAATTTCCAAAGAAAACATCTACAACAAGTATATGAATAGAAAACACAAGTGATGAAAATAAAAAATGTAACTAGTAACATTTTCTACTTAGTGACAAAAATATAAATACAAGACACGAAGCATCAGTTTGTTAGAAATCAGTGAGAGATTTGAGATTTCTAATTCTGTTTTGTGTCTATTCTATAAGCTTTCTGTTGGTGGGAACGTTAACCATCGAAAAGCTCTTAGAAATTGGCCAAAAATACATTTCATTATTGGCTCCATCAACTATATTTTCCATAGAATCCCAAACTATAACAGTGGGGGAAGTGAGAAATTTAATTAAATTTAATGTTAACAGATGCTGGTGTAAAAACATTAAAAAATATATTTAAAAAAAAACCCACATAACTTATAAATGTTAGATTTTTTTTCTCTTTTTTATGGGTTTGTAATGTAATGGGTGAGTTTTATGTAACGTAATCACGACAGAAAGTGTTGGTCGTTTCACTGCAACCGAAGCAGTGCTGCGTTTTCACCACCGGATGGCGACATATCCTTCTTCATTTATCTTAAAAAGCCATTCCCCTCCTCAGTCCCTTGACAATGTTATGTTTTCTAATTGTATTTTTGCATAAGTTTATATACAGTTCTGATTCTTACAAAGTTGTGGTTGAGTGAAATGTGTTTTTAAGCATTATTTGTAATTCAAAATACATATTTGAATTTAGCAACTCCCGCAGTTTGATTTTTGTGGATAAAATTAGCTTTCCCCCGCTTTTTATACATAACACAGCAATCTTTAAAAAAATGTACATTTTAAGCACCTACACAGTATCTGCAGTGTGCTGTTTTTCATACAAATCTGCATTCTTGCCCAACTTGGGTTCATCTTCCATCATGCTTCAAAGACCTTCTAGAACATTTCTACAAGTTTAACTTAACCGCTGAATAATGTTTGAAATAATTACACAGAGTGAAAAACTGCAACAGTAAACAAATGTCTAAAAGAAAACACTAAAATCCTATTTAGATTTGTATAAAACATTTTATTGGACCCCTTTTATGCACATATCAAATCTACAAAATATGCACAACATCAAAATACTATCTGCAGCTTTACTCCTCATTCAGTTTGGTATGATAGCCCTTATGTACAATCCCAGGCCATCATTAACCTTCATTTAAATAAGATACATACAGAATATATCGAACATATATGATGTCCAAACAATTACGCAACATACCAGTATCACCACATAAAAAATAATCTAACATGTTAAAACATTAATCTGGACTTCATTAGATTAATAGTCATTAAAGCGTGTAACATGAGTCTTAAAATACAGTACAGTTAGAGACCTCAAGCTTTGGGTGATGATTGCTTCCTATTTCAGCTCCAATCAATTAACCAATCAAGTTGAGACAAGAACTAATAGACAATTATTGATTTTTTTTTCTGTCCAGCTGGCTTCTGAACTGAAAATGAAACAACCTAAACTTGAATGACTTGAAGTCAGGGATGTATGTTCAAACAAGAAAATGATTCATTGAGACTCAACCATGAATGAATAAAGTTATCATCTTTTATGTTTTACTTATACTTTTTACAACAATTACTGTAAATGAAGCACTTTGTTAGGGAAGATGAAAAATTTTACTGCATTTATTTGTATCGGGAAGATGTTCTTCACTAAAGGTTTTTTTCTTACATTTGACAAGACTCCTTAGTCACAAATCCTAGCAACACTCATTAGGGACACACTCCTCGCCAGTGCTTGCAGCAATGTTTTGGCATCAAAAAGATTCAAGTCAGAATGGCACTTCTGTTTCTTTTTCATAAGTACAAACACAGTCCCTGTTTTTGAGACACGACTGATGTTTTTAAAAAGCGCTGGACACGGTTTTGTTTCCATAGGCATGGGCCAATAAGTGTTTCTCCTGGCAAGATAGTCTGAAGTCTGCAAACTGATATCATGAAATTTTACACAAAGATTTAAAACAAAAAAATGTATCAGCTTATCTCTGTTTATTTCTGTTTTTTTATTACTATGAGATTATTAGTCATTTGACTAGCTTAGCTCTGTTTTAGTCATGTTTAGGATTTTCTTCTTGTAAATTTCAACATAGTTGATGTCGAGATTCTTGTCAATTGCTGGCGCAGCAAAGCTAGTGCAGCTGTTTGAACTGAAATCCCACAACCTGTGAAGATGGAGATTTTTGCACAAACAGAAGAAAACAATGTTTCTTAAAAACATAATATCTGCAGGTGAGTGGTAGGGAGCCTCATTGCCTTCAAACTGAAACCATGGCATGTTGGAAAAATGTTGTAGTCTGAGATCCTTATTATACCTAACTGGTCCATGCCCATATATTGATTCTGAAGGCAATACTTAATAGTAACTCACACCCTCTTCAAAACTTAAATTCTTAACCTGTAAAGGTGACTGACATGTAGCTTAAAGAATCTGTTTTCGTTGAAAGGCTAACTGTTGTGCTACGTGATGCACCTGATGCTTGTATGGACAGCGAAACACCAACGTCCTGTAAGAGTAAACACATTTTCTTTCCCACTTAAAGAGTATTACGAGAAACTGTTATGACCCAAGAATGGTGTAACACTGTAAGGCGTTGTCGCCGTCACTCCAACCAAGAGGCAGATGTGCAGGAATACTTCCAGCAGGTGATGTCTTCATGAGAAGGCACCGTTGGATTGAGGAGAAATAGGCAGAAGAGGTAAAAGCAACGCTGTAGTGATAATCCGAGGCTTCTTCTTAGCTGATGTTTTATCGTCGAGTTCCACAGAATGGCAACCAGCAGACACAGACAAAGAGCAGGTGGAGTTCAGCTTGAATGATAAGGCCAGGGTTAGTGAAACCAGTAGGCTGTGGGACGTCTCAGACCACCGACAGGTGAGACTCTGAACATGAATGCTGAGGTGATACATCCAGCCAGCTGGCCCCCCTTGAAGCAGGTTCACGGTGCCGGGGGTATTCGCACATCGAGCAGGCTGTAGGCAAAAACGTTCCAGAACACAGCACAGAGCACAAACAAGGTGTAGACGCAGAAAAATATCCAAAACAGCGACTGCTCCTGAAGCCGTTGCTCGTAGTTCTGCAGGACCACCACGCCTAGGGTGAGACCCACCAGGACTCCCCCCAGGTGAGCTACAAAGCTGGGGTTGGGACACGGGGGGAAGGCTGGAGGGTAGAAGCGCAGCCACACAGCCCGACCAAACTCTACGCTCACTGTGAACACAGAGACAGAGAGAGACAAGATGTGAACATACAAGAAATATATTTTAAATGAGTCACCCCTATATCGCTTAATATCAGACAGAAGATGCAGTCTCTGTGATTAATCTGGCTCTTTTTACATCTTTAGAAATTACTTTCAAGTATGGAAAGATGGCAGACAAACATATTCCTGCATAATAGCTCAAGCTCAGTCAGATTGGATGAATGGATGGATGGATGTGGTACAATGATGCCTTGTTTCAAAGAAAGAAAGAACAAGCAAGGAATGAAGGAATATAGGGAAGAGAAGAAGGACAAAGGGAAGGAAGAACTAAAAATAACACTTAAAAAGGAATAATTTTAGGAAACAGAAAGATTAGTCCGTACTTTACAATTACCCAGACGCAGAAAATACTGAAATAAATTATGTACTTTTCCATGCTTCTCCAGGCTCCATAAGAAATCCAATCACTTGGTTGATCTTCTAAGATTTATAGCATTTTAAAAATAATGGTAAAGTTTGAAAGAGACAACACAATTTTAGTCGTTCAGTAATTAAAACAGTTCAGTATTGCCTTCAGAGTCAATATGCAGGCATGGATCGCAGGAACAAAGTAGAACAATTGTGGTAAAAAAAAATAAAATAAATAAAAATAACAGTACACCAGAGGCGAGGAGGAGGAGAGGCAGATTATTTCTAACTTACTGCAAACCAGGGCCATGGCCATTCGGAACAACTTAAACTGACACTTCATTCCCGACCAGTTCTAGAAAAACAGAAAGAAAGAGAGAACTCAGATATTGGGGAAAAAGCATATAAAGTGCCAATGGCACTTCTGGAATTCACACACATGCTCAAAAATACACATCATGGCATCAAAACAACATCAGTATGTGGCCCTTGTCTTAATTCAGGTCAATTATGAAAATGTTTAAGACCCTCTGACCCTCTGGGGTCTTGCTGTAAGAGATAACATGACTTCAGAAGGGAGAATAAAGACAAATACCTCCATCCTGACCTTGAAAATGATCAGAGGGACCTGCTGGAATCCATGATGGGGAAAATAAGACACAGAGGTTCACTTTGAGGAACAATAAAAGTGTGTTTGATTGCCTATATTAGACAGGTGGGAGTTACAACAAAGGACAGGAGGGTGCATTGATGGGATTTTATTCACACTCTGTCACATAAGCATGTGCACACACCGGCACACTTGTGTGATCTTTGGAGAACTGACAGTGAAGAATGTAAGGCATTTGGAGGTGGAGAAGCACCTGCTGGGCTTTCAAACAGGATCTTCTCAGGATTAGACAGGGCATATGAGTGATGTCTTCAAAGACACACCCATACATGCAAACACAAAAGCTCACCATTACAACGTTGGCCAAATGTGCGGAGACGAGGGCGTACACTCCTCCCGACGATCCGACCACCGGAGCCGTCATGTCGGTGACCGACACCGCCAGAGACCCTGCAGGGAAGACGAAGGGCGCAGATCTGTCAAAGGGTTTCTGCTAAAATTAGAAATGCTCAAGGATATCCTTTCCCTTTTCTCAAAATTAAAGCAACATATTGTATTCAGATGACCTTAAAGAATAATGTTAAGTCAGACAGAGTGAAAAAAGTGCAACTATTAAAGAAAACCTAAGAATTTCCTTAATGTTTCCATTGGATTTAGGAAGGAATGCACTTGATAACTGATGATTACCAGTATGATCTTCTCCATAGGAGCCGGAGATTTGACAGTTTGCTGCTTTGGCGTACACAATGGCAATGAGGGAACGCGTCAACAAAGATCTAAGAGAAGCAACTGTTAGATAGGGTTACCCAAATCAAGATGGAAGATGGGCAATGCTCACTCAAAGTTAACATGTTAAATCATATAGTTAATATACAATAATAACTCTATTATTGCACATTTCTTGTTTAAAGAAAGTGTATTCCCTCTTAAGATATGGTGACTGTGTCTAGAGGCTTTGCCAGCAATCCTCAATGAACTAAATTTTGTTATGGGAGCTTGATGAGCCCAAGGTCCCACTGTTTACTGCGGTTCTCTGACAGAACTTTTTATTGTCTTGCTCACTTTGGTTGGCAGTAGACTAGCTTGACAAAACACGTCCTCCAGTTACATTTGTCATGAAGTGGTGGTTGTGGTGGTGAGGATAGACACTGAGACCCAGGTTAAGATGATGATGGATGTTTAATTAAAGAAAGCTCAACAGTCCAAAAAGACAGGCAGCACGGCAGAGCGGAAAAACAGAGGCTCAGCACCGGTAGCAACTGACACGAAAAAACAGGACTGACACGAAGAGCTAAGCTGACCAGGACTTCACAGTACAACTGGCACAGACAAACGACATACGGCAAATGGACAGACAAATGGACATATGACAAGGACCCGACGAGGAACAGAGACAACAGGGGAGACTAAATACACACGAGGTAATCAAGAGAATGAGACACACCTGGGAAACAATTAACGGGGAAGACGCAGAGACAGAGACTCACAGGGAACAGGACTACACAGAAAACT
>CAEGAF010184514.1:0-31543 GCA_903067075.1 Micropoecilia bifurca
CACACACACACACACACACACACACACACACACACACACACACACACACACACACACACACACACACACACAGGTCTTTTCTTCCTCTTGGTGATTCTTGACTCTCTGCTTTCCATCTTTCCTGAAGCTGGAGTGTCGAGCTGTGATGATATTCTTCCACTACTGCGTTCTCTCCAACTACTTCTGGCTCTTCATCGAGGGTCTGTACCTCTTCACTTTACTGGTGGAGACTTTCTTCCCTGAGAAGAGATACTTCTACTGGTACATTGTCATCGGCTGGGGTGAGATCTTTAAACCTAGCCTGAATGAGGTGGTCAAACCTTTGATGCATTGATTACATCAGTGCTTGTGATTTTCAACAGGAACGCCAACAGTGTGTGTGACCATCTGGGCGGTCCTGAGGCTGCACTACGATGACATAGGGTTGGTTCTAAATAAATGATGAAAGAAATCTTTTTGCTGAGGTTTATGTGTGCATGTTGTGAATATTTTTTGCTCTCTCAGGTGTTGGGACATGAATGACAATGCTGCCATCTGGTGGGTGATAAAGGGACCTGTTCTGGCTTCAATTATGGTGAGAAACGATAAAAGCACTACATACATTGCCTTGATAATATATACTGTTTTACGGTTTCCGCATTTTGTTCCAATACAAATTTCTTCCACAACCAGTTTGAATACAGTTTTCTTTAAATTAAGAGGTTTTCTTGTGTCTTTAAGGACTAATGCCTGAATGCTGGTGTAGTATATATGCAACATTCAAAATAGTATTGAATCAAATGACTTTACCCAAGTTGACCATAATCGAGTTGTTGATGGTTTTCAAGGATGATTGGTGGAAAGCAGAAGCACTTGAGCTGTTTTGAGTGGAAAAGGGAAAGATGTGTACTTATGATGTTCAAATGTTCACGTGCTTTAAAATGAACAAAAAATATTACAAATGTCATGTCTGGTGATTCTGTGTAAATGAAAGAAAATAAAACATATTTGTTTAGAATAAGTAAAAATCTGGTAAAAGGAAATGGGTACAAGTTACTGGTGAAACTACTTTGATCAAAGATTTTCTATTGTCGGATGCTTTACACAGTTAGATCAAATAAATGTGAATATTAATATGAGTACTGCCACAGTTTTTCTATTACTGACACAGATTAGTGAATTTTTTCTGTGTGTGTTTCCAGATCAACTTTGTACTCTTCATTGGTATCATCGTCATCCTCGTTCAGAAGCTGCAGTCCCCAGATATTGGTGGGAATGAGTCCAGTATTTACCTGTGAGTAAATCTTACTTCACATTTTATGTCTGTATCAAAAACATTTCAGACTAACAACAAGTGAAGCTTTTGACTTCTATAAGTGTGCTTATGTTTGCTTTTATTAACAATTGTAATATAACAATGGCTAAATCACTCAGATATTTGCATGCTGTGTTGCAGGAGACTGGCCCGTTCCACTCTGCTGCTCATCCCCCTGTTTGGGATCCACTACACCGTGTTCGCCTTCTCCCCGGAAAACGTCAGCAAGAGGGAACGTCTTGTCTTTGAACTCGGTCTCGGATCCTTTCAGGTGACTCCGTCCACTTCCTAAATAAACTGTCTAGCTTATTTACTCATAGAGCTCTTATATAGAGAAATGTGTGACTTGAACCTGTGTCAGACTGAATCTACAAATTTAGGCAATATTGATTGAAACATTTAAAAGCGTTTATCTTGGTTTCCCCCCACTGATTGAGAGAATAATATACATTCACTTGTTTATCTTTCTGAGTTATTATTTATTGCTTGTTGGGAGCTATTTTCTAATGCACCAAAATAAACTTTGTTCTTATTTATCTTTATCTTATTTTTCCTTCTTTTCCTTTATTATTGCTTAAACCTGTCAAACAAGAGATGAGATAAGACATCAGAACGGATGTTACATACAAACCAAATGTTTTTCAAAACTGAAATATCTGCTTGTGTTTGAATATAGTTATGGCCTCTACTTCAAAAATAAATTTTGTCTTGATGTGAAGTCAGAGAGACTTTATGCTCACAAACTAGGAAACTAGGATTTAATTTTTGCTCAGTTCTATAAAGTTTTATTCTGTACAGTTTTACAAATGCTAACTACTTCTGCTGGTCAGTAAGTTGTTTTCTAAATGAATCACACTATGTAACAGTGGTACAATCTGGCATATTATATTCAGGGTTGCATCTCCTTTTAGGAAGAACTTACATTGTTCTGCATAATTACTGTTTCATATTGCTAAGACATTCGTGTTGCAACTTATATTGCAGTAGCTTAAAGTTTAACTGAAAAACTTATAAAAATCAAACTTGATTTCTGAAACCCAGAGGCTTGTTCTGCAGCAGATGTGGTTCAATGTTCAGTTGTGTTTTGTTTTCCTCCAGGGTTTTGTGGTGGCTGTTCTCTACTGCTTCCTGAACGGAGAGGTAAGTCTCAACTTAAACATTTCAAATCATCTCATTCAGGAAAGTGTATCAATACAAGTTTTTTTAAAAAAAAATAGCTCTGGATTCTAGATATTTAATTTACAAAACCTAAACTGTCTGGTTAGATTTTTTTGGGATGATTTTACTCCTTGAATTTATTTTTACTTAATAATTGTTATTTGTTGTTTATTGTTATTAGTTTTTTTACTTAGAATTTCTTTGAAATGTGTACCATTTGCAATGAATTAAAGTTTATATTATATTAAATCTGTGAAGTATGTTTGAATATAAAGAAACAGTTCATTGTGCAGAAATACCAAAAATTAAATAGAAAAATACAAAAAAAATCTAAAACCTTTACACAAACAATATAAAATAATATAAAATAAAATAACTTGGTTTATTAATTAAAAGTTGTAACAAAAATAACCAAATATAGTGAAACACTTAACAGTGAAATTCTAAAGTCATCTATTAAAATTGAAATATTAAGTAATATCATATTTTCTAGATCAAAGTTTGCAGAAAGTGAGCAAAATGTTGTTTTCTTGTTGCAATTTTTAAATGTCTGTATTTATTCTTGATTCTGTATTTTCTGTAAGTCAGATTTTGTTAATAAATAATTGTAATAATTGTTTTTGAAATGTTTTCTTTAATGCTGCATATTGAACCTGATGACTCGTTAAGAAAATATTAAGAAAAATATCTTGTAAATGTATTTTCTCTTTTAATATTTTCATAAAAATTGCATGCAGTGTTTAATGTTTTCCTTTAGTTTTTAAGCTTTTTAGCTCATTTGTTTGACATGCAGATGCTTTTGGAGCTATTTTTCCAGCAGGGAAAAGCTGATTTTGATTCAGCACAGATTACTTCAGGTCAGTTGTAGACAATGAAGGGCAGAGAGTTCGTCTCTATCCAGCACAGTCCATTAATAATGACCTTGTGAAGTATATCCCTCAAGGTGCAATCGGAGATCAAGAGGAAATGGCGCAGCTGGACGGTGAACAGGTACTTTGCTGTGGACCTGAAGCACCGGCATCCTTCGCTGGCGAGCAGTGGGGTGAACGGGGGGACGCAGCTGTCCATCCTCAGCAAGAGCAGCTCGCAGATCAGAATGTCCAGCCTGCAGGCCGAGACCCCGGCCACCTGAGCGGCCCCTGTGGGGATGTCTCTACCGGTCCTGCCGCCGCCGCTGCCGTCGACCCCAACCCGCCCACCATCGTCCCAATGACCAACCTCACCGACCCGTTCTTCAACACAGACCCTGATGAATCCACCATGGAGACACAGCTGAACTCCAGTGACCCCAAACAGCCTCTTGTGTGAACCTGAATGTGCCAAATAAGGACTCGCTGAACTCTGCTGTTTCCTGGCTGAAACATTACGAAGCATCACCATCTGTCTCTATGTGTTGTGATAGTTTTAAAAGTTGTCTGGTGCTGCTGAGCAACGTGACGGGACCAGTCCGTTAATTAGGGACGTCCTCCAACTGTTGATTCCAGTCCGTCCAAATGTTCCTCAGCATTCCTGTTTAGCTTGTAGCTGCAAAAGGACACTAATCACAGAACTGTAAATACATTAGAAGAGTGAGAGATTACTTTTCATTTTACATTGGGTTTTATTTACTCTGCAAAAAAAAAAAATCAAAAATCTTGTGTGGCAGCTTCAGTGGCTTTGCAGGAGCTGCTGTTGTGACTGCCAGGATATCTTGTACATTTTGAATCGGATTAATCCTGTCGCAAAGATGACTGAAACCTTAGTGGAGAGTAAAAACAATAATCTGCGTTGCATCAAGCGAAATGTAACGGTGGCTTAAAGAACTTACTCCAAATTCCTTGCCGACATTCAGGATAAATCTGCCTGTCTTGCACCGATTTCCGACACTGGTGTCTATAGCGACTTAAAGCTGCAAGACTAAATTCATGTAGTGACGTTTTAAAGGACAAAGAACCAGAGAGAACCTGCTGGTTTTCTTTGTCTGGTCTAGACAAATGTTTGCAGCCAATATGATATAAATGGCTTGTTAATATTATTACTTACTGTCAAGCTGTGACTGCTCTATAGTGAACATGTGTGATGAATCCAAGCAAACAGAAGAATGACAGGGAGAAAAATAATCAGTGGTTTTCGGAAAGAAATGTTTTCTACCGTTATGTGAAAGCCAAAAAAGAAGCAGGGTTTCGATTGAGACACGCTGAGGTTTGTCTAATACGACCACAAACGCCTCCTTTCAAAACTTCAGCGCTGCTCAGAGGACAGCCACCAGTACAAAAAATGTCAATGAAAACATTGAGTTCCTTTACTTGCATGCAGTTGAAGTAACTGTTGTTATGCAGTTGTTTTTCTCTTTCTCTCTCTATTATTTTTTTTCTGAGAAGTCAGTGCTTTAACTGGATGCAAGGTTTATTTTAGTGTTGAATGGGCTGCTGTGGAGACAGAGCATTGTAATATTAATTATTCTGTCACATCTACTGTCTCTCTAGTAGAGATAATGTAAAGGTCTTCAATGAAAGGTCTACATCCTCAGAAACCTCAATCACTTTACAGTTTCTGTTTCTTGAGGTATTTGGTGTCTTGTTGCTTGAGAACCCAAGAGGAAGGATTATATAAAGTATGGTATCAAAAAATGAAGTACACCCTGTTTTAACTGTTTACATATCACAGTGATAAAATGATCTGGATTTTACCAGGTTGTATAATAATTTAGACCTACCTTCAAGTGTCAGAAGAGCATAACCAAGTAAACAGTACTTAAGAAGTGAAGATGAAGCAAAAATGAAGATGCTGTGTATGAAAACCTAAATACATCTCATACTGTAAATCAGCTACTTGTGAGACAGATTTTAGTAGCAGAAGCTCTAAATAGTCGTTTTCTTGTTTTTTGACTGGATCAGCCTTTCACACAGTTCAGTTTTTTTTTTGCCACTCGTCTTTCCAACCATTCTCAAATCCATTATCATTTACAGATGTTTGTTTTTGCACAGACTTTCAATCAGATTGATATATAGACTTTGTCTAGGACATTAAATACCTTCATTTTATTTATTTTTGCTTTTTCAGACATTGTAGATTAGCTGCTATGTGTTTATCGTCGTCCTTTAAACTTTCATTCCTCCACTACCGTACGTGACAGTTCATTTACAGCTCTGCAAAACTAAGTTGACCTGCCATGTTTTTTCCTTATACTCACTTCACAGAAGCCACATCTATTCGGTCTTTCAATCTTGTTACTTTGCAAATGACCCCATCAGTCTTATCCAGATGGACGGACCACAACAATTATTTGTCTAAGTTTATTGCTGATGACTTTACACCTCTTTGCTTCCAAAGAGGTGGCCACACATGATTATTTGATCAGATCTTCTAGTAAGTAGAACCTGGCTTCTACATTTCACCTTATGTCATTGTCAAACGAAAAGAGTCTACTTGACTTTCCCATCTTTGAGAAATAACTGTAAGGTAAATCTGTTGTGTTCTGGTTGCCTGATGTTAGATCAAAAGTACTTTTTACGACCTGGTTAAAAAAAGTTCATGTTTATTGTTGCCTGATACATTAAAAGCTCTCAAATGAAAGAGGGTGTACTTTAATTTTACAGTGATGGCAGAAAAAGATTTTTATGTTACTGTGATGTAATCCTCTCATTCCAAATATGACATATTTGATTACTCTGAGTTTGTGTTTTGGAGATGTATTTTTTGCAGATGTGTCCTTCTGTCCTCTGAATCTCAACGCTCCACACTGCTTTGTGTCTCCAGAAGTGCCTTCAAGCACAAAACCAGTTTTCTGACTTCTGTCTAAGGGAGTTTTCTTTCCTTTTAAAACAAATCTGCAAAGTAAAACAGGGGGTTAATGCACAGTTTTTCCTTGCTTGTGGCAAAGATCCTGTACTTAAAACATGGAAGCCTGGAGAGTACTTTAATCATGACTATTAAGTTGTTTTCACTAAAGCAGTGTTTTATCTTACAATTACACAAACACACTGTTTTCTACATCACATATACACATTTCAGTGAAGTTTTATGCTTTCCAGGAGCTGTAATGGACTCCAGATATTTTTTAATACATCTAGATTGTGACATTTTCATTGAATGCCAATTATTTATTTATGCCAGATAATGACAGTATTGTATTGTTTTATGTATTCATTATAATTTGGCTCATTTTCAGAATAAGCACCATTTTCCTTTGGAGCCTAAAAATAACAAAATGGACCAAAATTGATGTATTTAAGCTTCATCACATCCCTTAACCATTCCTTCGTACACAGAAATGACTATTCCAGACATTCAACTTTGAGCACATATCAGTGTAATTCCCACACGCGTCTCACCCATGCAATGAGGGAAGGGCTGATCAGAAACTGTACCGTCCTGCTGTGCTGTGCGTTCACCCTGAGCTGCAGTAATAGCAGCGCAGATCTATCTGCAGCCATAAGAGGGCCCTGGTCAATCTGGGGAAAGGGCTGGACAATCATGCATCACCTCCCCTCTGGCTCAGTTAAGCAACCATCACAAACATTAAAGACAATCTCAACTGCTTTATTTCCTTTTGGTTGTTGAATAAAGGAGTTGGAGCCTTATATTGCCAGTACTATGTTGATGTCAGACAAAGGAGTTGCTATTATTATACCGCATCTATTATTTGAACTTATTCTGAAATATGAAGTAGTTAGGTGAAGTCATCTGTAGCCAACAGTTGTGACTTAAACTGCAGTTTAAATGTGCAAAACAGAAGCAAGCTGCAAATGTTGTACTTTGTAAATGTAAATGGAGTTTTATGTGAATAGCTGCCATCTAAAGATTTTATGCCGATTGTTCTCATGTTTTTAATATTTTTCTTAAATAGGGATTGTGTTATTAAATAAAGCCTCATGTAATTCCCCAGTACTCAGAAAGGCCGATGCATGCATTTTTGTGAGACAAGGTTATAAGAGAGGGTATTCTCTTGAGCTGAAACTACTGTAATGACTGCACGAGGCAGCAAATAAGCTAAAAGGTGTGTTTTGCGGGCGTTAACTGTGAACTGTTTTGTGGATATTAGTTCTCACTCCGTAAAAAGCTTTTCCTTTGAATGTTAACAGACATGAGGAAAAGTACAGTGCCATAAAAGCTGAAAGACCTTTCGTTTTTACTGTGAAGCATGGCCAGATTTTTTTATTAGGTTTTTTTATATATATAGTGGTTGTTTTAAAATGATATGCCTAACTATATTGATTGAACCTGCTGAAATGATGACATTGGGTTCAGCATTTTGTTTCTAGGTTGCTGAATGTATAATGTGAGCTTCTTTTAATTGCTCCTTTTCAATTGTTTTCATTATATCATCTTTTTTTGTGAATATCAAGTGTTTTCGTATATTATGAAAAAAGGTGTATAAAAATAAATGTTAAACTTGTTGGTTCATTTGTCGGCACTCATTTTTCATGCTGTCCCAAATGTTCACACCAGTAAATTTATTTAAATTGTGTCACTTTATAACCATAAACCTGAATGTATTGGATCTGGACTTCTTTCCAGAGTGCATAGAGTAGTTGCATGTAAACATGTACCAAAACTATGTTTCGTGGACCAAAACTAAGTTTATACTGCAAAATCTACTTTTCTTTTCTTAAAAAAATGTGACAAAAATATGTTTTTTTATCTGTTTACCCAAACAGATAAAAGACACCTTAATTTTTTTTTTTTTCGTGATGGTTTAAAATTGTACAGATAATCTAAATAAATTACGTTTTGGATTCTTTACTAATTAGATGATTTCTCAAGATGAATGGCTTCACGGAATTATATTTAGGTGTAATCGGAGTAAAGGGACAGAAGAGAAACTCAACCCACATTTCTAGTGTTTTATTTGTAAAAAAAAAAAAAAAAAAAACACTTAAAAACCATGTATCATTTTCCCTTCACAATTATGCAATACCTTATATTGGTCCACCACACAGAAGCCTATGAAATATAGTAAGTTTCTGGCTGAAACATGACAAATTACGTAAAAGTCAATAAATTAGTTTACCAAGGCTCAATACCTCTCGACAATTGAGCAGCGAATTATTACATATGTGCTCCGTTCACGATCATACGGTAAGAGGAGAGAACGCACACTCAACATGGGCATCTTTACTTCATATTAATCACACTAAATCATCTTTTCTAAATTTACAAAAGAACACAGAGGCAAATTTGTTCAGCATAAAAATATGTATATGACGTACAAGGTACAGTTGGACAAAATCAACAAATGTAACTCACCCGCGCTGATGATAAACACTGAAACATGGTGTGGAAAAAGGCACGGTATTGGTCAATAACTGAGGCCTATGTCTCCTTCACACAAACATTTAAATATACATGTATATAAACAGGTTATATGTATACACTGCCTGGTGAAAATAAGTCACCACCTGAATATAACTAAGCACTTTGCACGACAAATCCTGTAGTCGTGGAAAAAATTTTACTCTATTTCAGAATGCATTGGCATCAGGCAGAGAAAACATCTAATGAGATTGCAAAAACTACTAAAACTATCTTGAAAAATGTGGATGGGAAAAACCTGTGAATGGTCATGATCTGTGATCACTGAAGTGTTTGATGAAATAAACTGAAGATAAATGGAAGAAATGTTCAATAGTGACAGGAAAAGTGGTTCCACATGCAAAATGTGAAGCGAACACAGCCAATTGTGTAAACAGTTGTTGCGTAGCCATAAGAAAGCCATTAATTAGTGAGCATAACTGGAGAAAATTCTACAATTTGCAAGGGAACATATAGATTGCGATGAAAGAAGGTCATATGATCTGATGAGTCCAGATTTACCCTCTTCCAGAGTGATGAACACATCAGGATAAGAGGCAGGCAAAGCCATGCCTAGTGCCTACTGTACAAGCTGTGGTGGCAGCTGCAGTTGTACAGATTTATGATCACAATGAGGTCAGCTGTCTAAATGTATATACTGAATAACCATTGCATTCCATCAATAAATATTAAAAGTTTACAATTCCAAGCTTCATTGGGCTCAAACTGTGAACGAGTCGTTCAGGGAGCATGAGAGACCAGAGCTCAACCTCACTGAAAATCTCTGTGGTGTTCGGGAGAAGGCTTTGCACACTTGTCAGACTCTCCATCTCCATGAATACAAGATCTTGGTGAAAAATTATTAAAACAATGCAACTACAAATGTGCGCTAAAACCAAAGTCACTGTATTCTGTGACCACTCTTTGCTTTGGTGGTAACTTTTTTCTGGCCAGGCATTGAATGTATATGTATACACACACATCGCTGTACATTTGTGCAAATTACCTACAGTGTCAAGGAGAAAATAAAACTACACTGATACAACATTAGTAGTGTCAAAGCAGCCTATTCAGTTGCTATTAAAGACAACCTAAGTTGTGCCTAAAATGTGGTCTTCTTATATGGTTTTACAAAAGAACTGTGTCATTAAACGTCTTACAGAAAAATATATTGCCTGCAAACATCAACTTGATACAATAAGGATTCTATAGTCAAACAAATTTAACAAATTCAGTATGGTCAGTGTATAAATTATTTGAGTCAATTGCAAAAGTCACAAAACACTGTTCATTTACAAAGACAAAACAAAAGGCTTTTACAGTCTAGTGCTCCAGATGTGCGCTAATGCACTGTGCAACATTTTGCAGACATAGCCACGGATGGCATCATGGATATTCATCTCCTAAATAGACATGTAATGTAACACAGGAATTACCAAAGTTTAAAGAAAAAATGTGATGCTGGATCTCTCAAAATCACAGGTGTCACAGCTTTTTTTAAATTTTATTTTATTTTTTATATGGATTGTTGGACAAATGTAAAGAAACTAGTGACAAACAAGCAATAATACCAGGAGAAAATTCTACAATTTGCTAGGGAACATATATTGGGTTTATAGTTTCTCGAAGTAATTGCAGGAAGGTCTTCTGGTACATCTATGCGTATTAGAGTATGAAGGACAATGCACATGGTTGGGTTAACGGTTGGTGTCAAGCTGATAAGGTGTGGCATGGCACTCAGCAAACCTTTTTCAGCTTGTGTTGGTTCTGATAAAATTTGTTGGAGTCTGATAGCAAAAATGATAGAGTATACACCCGTGTGCAATGCTCATCAAGGAATTTAAACAGGTCTGCCTATAGCGGCCTCAAGACTGGAGTATATCTTCTTCATGGCCATGCCAGGCTGGTAACACACAAGTTGTTGACATCCTTGAGAAAGAGGCTTCTAGTTACATCTCCTTTTGCAATCTAATGTCATAGGTCCAAAGAAAAAAATGGCTCAGCTGTGAATTCTGCTTAGATGAAAAGAAACATGGAACTCCTTGGATTCCTTGACTTTAAAAGTAAAACATTAAGAGTGAGACAAGCTTATAAATATGTTTGATTCTGAATTCGTCCCGAGAGTCAGAAAAATTGTTGTGAAATTGGGTGTTGATGTTACACGACATCTAAGGGATTGTAGGAAACCTTCAGTTATTCAGCTACAGTCTAATAAAATATGCCTTGCCTACTGAAAAAGAAAAGTATCTTATTTATTGGTCATATAATTTTACAACTGTCAGAGTAGCAACTGATGAAAATAATTGATAATCTTTGTGTAAAAGTATGATTTCCTCTTACTGCACCCAAAAGTTCCTCATAAAGGCATCCGCCAGATTAAAATTGTTACACATAATGACACAGAGTACAGGCAAAAGAAATGGCTACTTATGATCAGGATTCAGGTCAGTATTGCAGTTGCAGGTTCAGCATCGACTGAGAAAGAAAATTTACACCTTAATCTCTTATCAAGTTTTTTATACTTAGTACCACAAAGCCATTTTAGTTTGTTGGAAAAATGTGAACATTTGACATAATAAAAACTCTCTTTGTTCACTGCACAAAATATTTTATTTTCTGAAGTAATTTATTTTGTTGTTTTTAGTTGAGGTGTTGTTTGCGACAAATTTAAGTGTGAAAATATTCTAACTTAATAAAAAGACTGGTAAATCAAAGCTTTGGGACTGTGTTGAATTGAAATGTACTTCTTTTCATTTATGTTCCACCTTGATTTACTTCAGTTTTGAACAAGGCCCCTGTTCAACTTTATTTTTTGTTTTTTTCTTATCTCTTCTTTAAATAGCAGAAACAGTTCAGTGTTGGAAAGTAAAATGTGGAGGAGTTGCCCCAAAGCAAATGACGTACTTTTCTAGCAACACTGTAAACTCTGGTGTCTGGGGGGAAATCTGAATGTGCTGTAAAACGTGTGTGGGATGATGCCGACTTCTTGCACAGCAAGTTCAGAGGTCTCACAGTTCAGGATAAACACACCCGCCAACAACCAGGCTCTGAGGTGTAGTTTATGCACAGCATGATCTGTGCGATACAAAAAAACAACAGATCATCTGCTGGCCCCGTCTCATGGTTTTCAGACTGCAGACACATTGTTGGGTGTGAGGGGATGTGATTCGGAGCTCTGCTGCTCTTTGGGACTGGATTTGTCCAGAACAGAAATCTGTGTGACTGTGCTGCTTTCGTTGAACAGCGTACGCCGTCGTTTACTGTAGCTCAGGTAACTCTCAGTCTGCCACTTCCAAAATCGCTTTTTGAGCTCAGCCTGCACCTAAAAATCAAACATAGCTTTGATGAAAAGGTCCAGCACTTTAGGTTCCTCGTTTTAGTTTATTTTTGTTATGTATCCAGTGATTACACCAACTTTTGCTCGCAGTCATTTATATTTTTGACAGCACAAGAAGCCTTCCCAATAACCTACAAATTCTGAAATATATTGACAAAACCTTGACAACTCTGTTTTGAAAGATTGCAAGAAAATTTGATAACTGGGAAGGGAAAGATAAAGAACAAAGATATAATTTTAATATTTATATGTACAGTACACATCTGAACTCCTTTACCAGAATTGAATAAGTGAGGCTAAATAAAGGAAGAAAGATACCAGACAAATCAACAATGTTATCCACCAGATGGTGGTAATGACCAATTCAATGACATAATCAAACTTGTCCTGACATCATAAAATAGATTTTCAACGTTTTTTTGTAGTTATTGGCTACGTGAGATTCAGTTCTCTGAATGTACAGATCAAAAGAGAGAATATGAAGAACATGTACTCACTTCTCCATTTAGGAAACAGTACAGCAAGGCTACAACAAATCCCTTTAAAAGATGAACATGTGATAAAAGTTGTAAAACTTTATATTCCTTTATTTTTTAAAAATTGTTTCTAATCGTACCTGGAAGGATCCCATGCCAACCTCGATGATGATCCGAGCTTCTGCTCCGGTATTTTCCGGTAGGAAGGCAAACACCATGTAGTGCATCCCAAAAAGTGGGATGAGCAGCAGTGTGGATTTGGCCAGTCGCCTGCAAACACACACAGCAGGGACATAAGGACTACATGGGTATACAGCCATGTGTCAGCACAGATGCTCATGGAGAAGTATTTATGCTCTCTCACTTAAAGTGACTTGTATTGTTGCCACCGACTCCAGGAGACGTCAGCTTCTGAACCAGAATACGGATCACGTTTAGAAAGATGATGAAGTTCACCTACATAGAAGAAAAATGTTATATTAACAAACACTTAGTGGAGCTGCATGTCTGGTGAGCTTATCATATGAATTACTTCTCAGTCCAATGTTGTGATGACATGCTAAAGGCGGAGTGTTGGAAAGAGTAGGAGCTTTTTAAAGAGACATAGGCCAATTTTTTTAAGATTCCAAGTTCTTTTAGGTTTGATATAAACAGGATTTGTACAACCTAAGGAAACATAATTACTTGATTGCAATATAAAATGGCACTAAGTGACTGAAAACTACATAATAACCCCTCTTTATGGTTCCCTCACATCATTTCAAGCAGGTTAGGACCTGAACTTTGACTGAGCTACTTGACTCTGTAAAACATAATCATAAAGAGGACTTCATGATCAACATAATGACTGAGAGGTGATCAGGTCTTGTCTTGGGAAAGCAATTCTCTTTCCATTACTATGTTCAACAGTTACAATGTTTGCTTTTTAAAAACAAGGCGCATTGACCAAAACTCTTTGTTTTGGTCTTATCCGTCATTTAGACAATGTTCCAGAGCAAGTTTTGTTCACATGGAGCTTTGCACACCTAAGTTGTGCTACCATTCTTTAAAAAAACAAAAAAAAAACAGCTTTCTCATAGTAACTATCCATGTAAAATACGATACATGGATAAGGTCTGTGGAGTCTGAGATGGAGCTCTTGGGATTTGTTCCTTCACTGAGAAATGCCCAGAGTGACCCAGGGGGGAATGTGCTACATTCTCGGAACTGCTGGACACTGCCTTAAATGTTTTCCACTTATAAAAAATTTTTCTCACTGTTGAATAATTGGCTTTAAATAGTTTGAAAATGACCTTGCAACTCTTCCCAGATTGACTGGGAGCAATGTTTGCTTTTCTACAGATTGTTGATGCCTTTCCACCCTGGCATTGTGCTAACAAAGAGCTGATCCCACAGGCGATAATCAATGAATCAAATCCTTTATTTAAACGCTTCAACTCCTCCTGTTCCTTTGTAACAGGAAAGGTATTCTTTCTCACACACATCCTTTACATCCAGACTTAATCTTTAAGAACTAAAGAAAATGTGGAGTTTGTTGTGTGTTTGTATTGTGATTAATTTAACAATTTGATCTTTTTTAGGATCTACGTCAAATACACCCACCTACAGCCGATACTTTATAAAGCAAATAGAAAGCCACTCAAACATACTCAGTTATTTTTCTCTATCATACGATCAAACCTCAAGAAATAAGTTGCTTTCTTGTAACTGTGGATTGTTGCCAATCAGATAAAAGATAAGAGCCAAACGTCAGCACAGATCCTAGACATTTGATCCACCAAGAGCTCCCACTTTATCTGCAGTGTACTCACCAGTAGGGAGGCAGTTATTGGACCCTTAATGATCCACCAGATGAAGGCCACATCTGTGTCATCCCAGCACCTGGGACGCATAAAAGCCAGCTTTGCAATAAACTGAGCAATATGAGGCCACACACTTTTAAGTCTCATCATGAAACATGCAACATTTTCTGGAGACAGAATGTTAGAAATTAAACTGTAAATCTTTCTCTGAAACACCTTCCCATCATGATTTCACCAGTTTTCTAAAGACCATAGAATATTAGATTTAACGTCTTTGCAGAATTGCCTGCTTATTGGCTGAGTCAATCTGGAAAAATACGCTTTTGGTGAAACATCAATGCAGAATATTGTTTGGCATGCTGACCCTGCAAAAGGTAAAGCTAGTTAAACTATCAACTATGTTTTAAAATATAGGTATACAATATCTATTTTTAACACTTCTACTAGGTGTTCATATACTATTACTGTTAATGAGTGATCTGAAAGGGATGGAATAGATGCATACATTTAAGCTTTATAAACACTGGAAATCAGAAATGAAGGTACTACATCTGATTGACATCTCTCTAATATTTTTTTACTTAGAAACTACTGTATGTTTAAGCAGCTTAGGATTTTATGAGCTCCATGTTCCCTCGTATCCAAGCACATTGCTCTTTATTCTGGGCTCCTTATAAAGCATCTCAACTTTTTTTACTAACAGGTCAACAAATAATTTTTTCATAAGTTCTGGATAGGGAGGTTTATTTCTGTTCAAACTGAAACCATTTTTAGAGTTTGCCATATTATTAAATTTTTAATTTACTCATTCATCTGCTGTACTAAGCAGTTTATCACCTCTAGAGACACAAACTGGATTGACATGCCAGATTACAACTCTAGACAGGAAATCTTGAGAGATGGTTTCTAAGTCTAAGTTTGAAGTTCAAAAAATGAGTTCTTCTAGCTAAGAAAAAGACAATCCTATATTCCTTAGCACCCACTTAGTTAAATTTGTTTGTATCGCTTTTAACGTGAAGCATATAGGTGAGAGCATTGTTGTTTAAATAAAATATGTGGCTATTTCAGAGTGTCTGCTTATTCTTACAAGAAAAGACAAATCTGACTTTCACCAGCAGCCACAGCATTTTCTCACCCCTTATTATTGTAGAAGTTTCTAGAAAGAATCCAGGTTGCAATAATTATCGTCGGTAGACCTGGGAAAAAAAGTAAAAAAAAAAAAAACATAACACAGAAACCAAATCATTACATAAAAGAAACTTGTTACTGCTCTAACAAGAAACTTTGAGAAAGTAACAGAAAAACTCACCCCAACCGATTAGTATATACCACCAGAAGTATTTCTTTTGAAAGACGAAGGTGAGTGCTAGCAGCGTCTGTAGATACATCCCCTCCACCAGTAGCCAGAAGTAGTTGGCCAGGATACTAAACTGGAAAAAGGCCACAGCGGACTTGCAGGCTGTCTGCCGGACAAGGCAAAGACAAACATCAGACAAGGTTGTAAACTTCACTTAACTTGGCAGATTACATGACCAAAGTTTATAACAACCGTTCATGGACTTTTTGTTCTTGCTGAGAATGGAAATATTTTTTTTATTGTTTTTATTTTCTTCACAAACCAGAAACTTTGGGTGTACAGTCACTGTAGAGACATAAATTATTCAATTTGAGGCATTAACATTTTTTATTGAAGTGAAACTGAAACATTTACAAATTTAAAAGTTGTTTTTTTTAAGTTGCAGATAAATGGACAGATAGATAATCCTAGGGTCACCAGTTTTTAATCCATACAGATGTTTGTGTATATCATCCCTTTGGTTATGGTGTTCCACGTATTCCTTTCCTGTGGGTATCTTACTCCCTGTTGCAGCCAGGGCCTTGCCTGGTGTGGTACATCTGTGCCTTTATTGCTCTGGTAATCAAGGGCTGCTCATGTGGTGCCGTGACCTGACCTTCTGACCTGACCTCCAGCCATTGGTAGGATTTGGTCATATCAGCCACTTCATCTTAACTGTCAGTACTACATCCAATGCATGCTATTTTCCTCCCATGATGGTTCCTTCAGATCCTTCTCTTCTAGTTGCCATTGTCTGAGATTTTCACTGAGAACTTCATCACTTGGGTCCATCTTTTTAATGTGTTCTTGGAGTTTGGATGACAGCTCTGATATACTCTAGACCTCTGCCTCCTTCTGTGCTTTGGGATATATATATATATATATATATATATATATATATATATAAACTTGCCAAAATACAGGGTAAATTGGTTTCTCTGGCAAAAGTCCAAGGAACAGCTGCTTACCCCAAAGCACATAAAGACCCGTCTCACATTTGACAAGACATTCTTTATAATTATCATCATCATAAAGTTTATGATGATGATAGTTTTGGGAATGTATTCTGTAAAATGACAAGACAAAAGTGGAACAATTTTGGAAGTTGTGCATAATCTCACATTTGTTCCAAAATTAACACAACATTTCCAAATCAGATCATCATACTGACAGTCCAACATTATCGTGACTCTTTGGGACTGCTTTGCTTCCTCAAGATCCGAGAAGCTTGCCACAAATGATTATGTTGACCTAACAGTTATTGCAAACTCTTGAGAGTTGTTGATGCTCAGATCATGCAACTAGCTATTAGGTTTAGGAAACGTTTACTTTATCCCAGAGGGCCAGGTTGGTTTGGATTACTTTTAAAACTGTTTATTGCATTTACACAAGTCAATTTTATCCAACATTAAAATTTTGTTTGATGTTCTAAATACATTTCAGGTGACGAAAGGTCAAAACAGAAGAGGTCTGTAAGAGGAAAAACACTTTTTCATAGCACTGTAGTTGTCATGGTAATGGCATGATTTCCAGTTGTGTTATCGACAGCTTCCCTGTTTTCCTGCTTTATATTTAAAACTACCACTGTGCCAGCATCTAAAAGACTCGGTTTTCTTGACGGCAACAACTGCTACAGCCACTGGCTGTAGTTGAAGGGTCAGAACTAAGAAGCACTCATAAAAAATCTTAATCTCAAGGTGGACAGGAAATATTTCTCAATGAATGAATATGGCAATAAATTATATGAAAAATGACTTGGTGTAGATCCTGCTTATTAAAAACTGCCCAGAGGTCACTGTCTGACTTGAGGTTATAAATAATTCCAGCTTGTTTATTGTGATAGGTACAGAGAAGTAGAACATCCATGTTAAGCTGAAGGCCATGTGCCCACTGATTTGTTATGGACAAACAAATACCACAGTCCTGGCTGAGAAGGCACAGCAGTGGCTGTATTTTCCTAGAAAACTCAGGAGAGTAAACCTGTTACAACAACTCATAACATCCTTCTATAACTCCATCTTTCACAGCATCTTGGTGTCGTATGGCTCTGCAGAAAAATAGAAATCTCTACAGTGATTTATAAATACTGCCAGGAACATCATCGACCAACAGCTACCTACTCCAGACAATTCATCAACTGATGTTGCCTGCAGAGAGCATACAATATTCTGATAAACTCACTCCATCCTGCCCACCACCTGGATGAATTGATGCCTTCGGGAAAAAATAGATCCATCAAAACTGATACTACAATATTTCTTAACAGCTTTTTCCCTACATCTATTAATAAAGTTAATGTTGAACTAAATATCCTAATGACTAAAGTCTATTAATATTATTGGATGAGGTAATTTCTGTTTTATGAATTTGAACTGCAGACAAGCACTGGAGTGATAATAAGTGCTGATATGAATACATCATTTGAATGTGGCAATGATAATTGAGAATCATGCCATAGGCTGCTTTTCCACATATTCATTTTTGTTTCAAATCAAACCCACATGAATTTGATATGTTTTTTTTCCTTGACAACAAAAATCTTGGTCCAACTTTGTATGTCTACTTTTGTGATAGTTGCACAAAAATGCTGTTACTTTGATAGCTTCTAATGGTTATTTAGAGGTAACAAGATGTCAGTCTTTGGAAGAGTTCTCCAACAGTAAGCTTCAAAAATTTAACTTTCTTTCCAATTTAGATGAGTTGGCATATGATTATTCTCGTTATTAGTTGGTGACAGCAGCCATCATTGGCATTTCTACAGCACCATGTATGTTCATAATCCATTAATTCTCAGTCTATAATTTAAAAATACAAATACTGTTGTCAGAAATGTATTATTCCATTTTGATAGTTTGATGAACTAGATTTAAGAAAGTAAAATGGTTATCTTCTAGACATCTTCTAGAAAAAAAAAAAATCCAAAAACACCATCTTTTTTGTATTTTCATTCATATTCAGACTTGGAAAGATATCTGTCATGGTACATGTTTTGTTAGTACTGCAGAGGAAAACTGTACAAGGCTTCACAAAAAGGGACACTCACACCTCTCACAGCAGCTTTATCAGCAGAAAAGCAGGTAGTGAAAACCTCATAATTGATGCTCTGAGACATCCCCTGTATTTTTATCTTTCTATCTCTCTCCTTTCACGAAAACAGGTCATGTAAACCTGCCCAAGTTCTTCAGAGGAGGCACAGAAGCATTTTCAGATGTTGGGTCTACAACAATTTCTGCTTTTACAAAATTCTTACTACTGGTGAGTTGGTGATGAAACGGCAACACTCACAGTTGACATGAAGCAGTGGTCCAGATCTGCATCAGAAAAAAGAACCAGGTCTTTGACGAAGACAGCAGTGGCTCTCAGGATGAAGGAGAAGAACAGGTTTATGTGGATGTAGTTCCTGGTGCAGTGAAATTTCCTGCAGGGAGAGAACAAATATATTTGAATTACCTTGTGTTTCCCCACTGTATGTGTCTGCATAAATAAAGGTAGCAGAAGATTTGAAATTGTTACCTAAAAACAGTGAAGACAAAAATAGCTGATATAAGTGAGATGAGTGAGGTAGCGTAGCCAGCAGTGTACACCTGTTTAAAGTTGGAGAAATATGTTGTCTGAAAGAGACAAACAAACAAAAAAAGTTAGGACATTTCATTAAAGTGTTCTCCAGCAAGTTGTTCAATCATCACAGAAAGAACATTTTGAGTTTGCTGAAACTTAGTAAATAAATAACTTAGATATTTTAGTGAGATTCAACGATTCTTACTTGACGATTACTATTAGCCTTAATCTGGTTGCATGTTGGAAATGTGTAACTGCTCTAACACACTTTAAAGAAATAATTGAATTGCCTGGTAAATTCAGCCATTTGACTCAGCTCTGCTGGAGCACAAATTCTGTGGGGACTGCTGATAAGAGAAGTCCATACAACTGACCAGAAGAACTTTGCAAAACAGAATGGTCAGATAACAGCAAGTGAATATGTACATGCTGACAGATGAAGTTGAATGAAAAGATGCTTCAGTTGAAGGGTCCACACTTAAGAAACCAGGCTTTTGGAACCTGCTTTTTCCCTGCCTGATTTATTTGTTATTCAGTGAATTTGTGTAGGGTTTGTATTACTAAGAAAGCTTTTTTTTTTTTTTTAATTATCATTAGAATCTTGCTTTTAAACAACACACATCTGAAATCCATAAGTTGAATATTTGTGTGCTTGTAAAACAAAACTTAACTTGTACAGATGAAAATATTCCCAACTCTTATGATGTTTTTTTTGTTCTGTATGTCCAAGTGCGACAAAGTCGACCGCAGAGGATTTACTGTAATAAAAACAGTAACATTTTCTCTTTTTTCTGTAAGGACTCATATTGCTGCAGAAGAATGTTATATTTTTGACATCTGTCATCTACTCTGTCTAATTATGAGCATAATAAGAGCAGAGGTTTATAGCCAGTAATTAAATCTGTAATAGCAGGTTCTTGTTGTATAAGTGCTGTCAACCAAAAGTTCACACTATACCACAGCAACACAACAGTTTAGTCTCAAAGGTGAAAATAAATTTTAAAATAAAAATGGGCAACATTTAATCAAACCCTAACCCAACAGAAAATAACAACAACAACAACAACAACAACAACAACAACAACAACAACAACAACAACAACAACAACAACAACAACAACAACAATAATAATAATAATAATAATAATAATAATAATAATAATAATATGACCCAGAGAGTAGAGGCCAAGCACAATCAATAAAGCAAAAACATTCACAATGATCAGTTCAAAATATGTTATAACTCCACTCACATAATATTAAAGTTGGTAACACTTTATTTGAAGGGGGTGAATAAGACTGACATGACACTTTCATAAACATGACACAACACCTGCCATGGATATGAATAAGCCTTCATGAATATTTATGACTGTTGTCATAAACATGACATAACAGCTGTCATTAACATGAATAAGCCTTCAAGAATATTTATGACTGCTGTCATAAAGTGTCATTAGGTAAATTATGACACTTTTAAAACAAAGTTGACATTATTCTAAATGTCTTTGTTATGTCAACTTGACATTAACCAATAAATCTTTACTGTTTAAAATTTACCTTTAATAACATAAAGTTATCTAATTTTTAAAGTGCAATCAGTAATACTTTTATAAGAAATGTATATCAGTATTGATTTCTTGGTTAATGTCAAGTTGTCATAACAAAGACATTATGAAAAATGTCAACTTTGTATTAAATGTGTCATAATTTACATAATGACACTTTATGACAGCAGTCATAAATATTGATGAAGGTTTATTCATGTTAATGACAGGTGTTATATCATGTCTATGACAGTGTCATGTCACTCTTATGCACCCCATTCAAATAAAGTGTTACCATAATGTCTTACCACTGGCTCCTGCTCTTCAACATCTTTAAACACACAGGTCTCATGGTAGTCCAGGAGTTCGGACCATCCCTTTTCTGTGCAGTTCCTTGAAACATATGCTAAAAAAAGATAAAGACAGAAAAGAGTGGGAATGTGCTAGAGGTGTAGCAAAGGAAGCACTTAAAACCAACTCTGATCTCTGATATAAACCAGGGCAGTTGAACGGTTTGGATATGGACTAAGTGGACTTTCTAGAGGCACTCTAGAAAGTCAAATTGCAGAAACTCTTCCGAATCTCTCGCTAAGGTTTCACAAAGCTCCCCTAGGTTCGGAAAGACCAAAATTAAGGGCAGACTCTGAGGGATGGCTCTTAAGTCTTGGTCCTGGACATTTTTTGTTTGCACACAAACTGCTGTAAGGATTTTACAGAATAATTTTAACCACTTACAAAGAATCCAAAACAATGTATGGAATAATCAAAGCAACACCCCAGATATGTTTTGGAGGGATTAACATTAAAATATGATGTTGAGCTTTTGCATAATACTGCCCCTTTAATACATAAACTTACAACCACTACAACACACAATGATACTCAAGATGTTTTTGTTGCTGGTTTCTCAATTATGAATATCACCCTGTAATAAATAATTCATCATTAATAAATGTTTTTAAAACTGTATAAATGATGCAGAAAGACCCATCAACCCCCAGCGTTCTTCTGATCTGATAAATATGTTTCTCAGATCAGACACCTGATGCAGATGTTAAGAATTGAACAATGAATTGGACAGGTGTCTGGATCTACATGCGGAAACATTTAGGGGAAAACCCCCATACTTGTCCCACAGTCCGTGCTCAAGTGAATGTAGTGTGCTATGAAACCCCTTGATTCCTGCTCTGAAAGCACATTCAGCCCGTGATCTTGTGTTCAACTTGAGTGGTGTTATAGACAAAATTATCAGAAAGTAGTGTTTATTTCATGCATAAAATGATTATGTAAGACAGGATGGAGGGCCTTGTCACAGTGCACATTTCAACGTTTTTTTGACATAAGAATAGGATTTGGACAATGGGTAAACATTTAGTGAACTTGTTTCAAAAAACAAATATATGACTGACAAACAGAAACAGCCAAACCCTTGTTAAAAGTCACAGCCAGTGGGGGATGGAAAAAGGAAGAGAGATTAATTGTTCTTTCAGCATAATGACGTTAAAAGAAACTGATGAGGAGAACTAAAGCCAGAATATCACTAGAGAATTTTTTCAGAGACAGACAGACAGCAATTAGGAGAATACTGTTGTCTGGAGGAACAAAATCAAAAAGATTGATGTCTCATGGAGTTCTTTAAGTCACTGTGGGAGCAAGAAGAATCTGTGCTTAGAAAAAATAAGAAATTACTTCTTGAATGTTGTGTTTTTAAGTCAAATTTTCAAAACCTAACCTCTGCAAACCTTCAGAATATGGTATGTATACACCCCTTTGCAATTTTCTCATTCACCATATAAGCAGCACACATGCAGACTGAAATACCAGTTGAAAAATGCAACACATAGCTAACCCAATTACTCAAATAAGGCTTTGTTATTTTCTTTTTCTTTTGTACCTGAGATATCAAAAAAAAAGCTTGTCATAAAAGAACCAGATGGTGGTTGGGTTTAAAAAAAGCAAATCCAGGCAGGAACATGATGATGATGAATGCCAACTTTAGAAAAGAACAGCAAATAATCCCTTTCACTGTATACAAAATTCCAATGACAGAAATGGATCTGACCTAGAAAAAGCTAATAAATTAGTATTTATACCCTAGAAAGAAGCTGAGGACAATGTGAAATAGTTGGAAAACCAGTATCACATGTAAAGTTATTTAAAGAGGGAAGAGAAATGGACTGATTATGGACCATGTGATATTCATAAGGGTTAAGGAACAGCCACTTGTAGCTAAAATCAGAAATACTCCAGACACCTTCAGAAAATGCCAATGACTGCATATAGTAGCATTTCACACATCAAATACCCTAAAATAAATGGACAGTGAAAACCATCTTAGCACTACTACAGAAGTTAATGTCTACAGTCTTCATTATTTTTATGCTTGGAAACACAATTAGAACCAGGTGTCTGGATCTAATTGCAAAAACACAATGTGCAGCTGTTATAATTAATTCCTAAAATATAGGTGGAATGATTGGTGACCAAAGTGAGTTGGTGGTGGATGCTAAACAAAGTGCTATTCTGACAATTAGTGATATGACACAGATGTCACTCATGCTGAAGTTTATAGATATGAAGAAGATCTGAAAAGGAATGAGAAGCAGGTGTGATGACCAATTGGCAAAGTTTATTCATAAGACGCTTTTCTCAAATAGAATCACAAAACAATTTACAACAGCTAAAACTAAATTACAAACTAAATAAGAAGACTCACATTAATGATCCAAATGTAGTAATAGGTAAATAGGGAACAAGTGTTTATTGTTCATAAACAAGAAACCTTTGTGATGATTAGTCAACAATGTACAGGTGTGATGATTAACAAGAAGCAGGTGTGACAATTAGTAAAGCTGGAATAGACTAGAAAATCCATTCATATCTATGAACTCCAGCATGAGTGACATCTGTGTCAATGTCGAAAAATTATTGCATTAATTTATATGGTGCCTTCTATTCACTTTTGCCTTATGCTTCACAAAGTGAAGAGTATTGATGAGTATAAAAGCAAAAGACAGAAAGTGAAAGTCTGGTGATGAGGAAGAGCAACATTTCAGCGAATGAATTATGTGCTCATTGTTTGCTTCTTTATTTTTGTGTACATTGATACTTCGGGGAAAAAAGGCTTCCTATATGAGTCCAAGATCAAATAAAAATATATGCACAGAAACTCTTGAGATTTTAAAGTTCATCCTGACCAGCTAAACTGAATTTAAATGAGCTGAATTTCATTCTCTGTTCCACCATGGCCTAGAGATAGAATGGAGGAGCTCAGCTCGTGAGTTCCTGAAGTTTTATGAGGCATAAAGAGGTTTTCAGATACCAAGACTGAATTCAGCCTTTCAGCAGAAGTGACATTTACTTCATGAAATGCTAGGTTTCATAAAGTAAAATTGCCATCCAGTTTCTCTGTACAGCAGAGTGTGGGGGTTTGAGTCGTGGGTGGATTTACCGATATCCAGCAGCAGAACACCGTAGCATGTAGAGCCTGCAGCTACAGCAAATGGTTGGATATGATTTAAGGTTTGAAGGTTGCAGCTCTGGGGACAATGCTAAAACTGATATTGCCTCGTTTAACAAGCAGTGTCAGCTTGTTCTTGGCTCTTGACTGAACTGTTTGATTTTCCAATTCATTATTTTATTTTATTATTTATTTTCTTTGCAGAGTCCCATTGGAAACTCTGGGCCAACCTGTGGAGGAGGAAATCCAGCAAGGTCCAGGGAATGACTAACACTGAGTTATGAAGTCATTCACAACAACCTTCGTCTCCTGATGCATCCAAGCAAAGCTTTCAGTTAACTTTCACTCATAATCAGTTTTTTTTGCACTAAGAACTCCCCTCAGGATACATGCAAGTGTATTATCAGCATCCACAATCTGTGTAACCACTCTGCTGTTTGGCTGAGAACAATTACGTGACATGACATAAATTTCTTTGCTTGTTCCAATGCAATCAAACGGTACAAAACCAAGAATTGTTGATGTGCATAAGTCTTGAGTCATTCAACATTCTTGTGCATCTTTCATCCTAGAAGCCTGCCTCTCCCACAATATGTCAATCAAAATGTCATCAGGCTTTTTTGTTTTCTGCTATATTTTACACTCTTTTCTATGTTTTTATGCACACACGGCACTATTGCTAAATCCAGCAACTGTTTTTTGAAAGACTTTTATTGTGACAATCTTACATTTGAATATGCTCTAAATCATCCTACTGTTGCTCTGGTTGTAGCTTCATAGTCGTAGAACAAACTCAGTAGTCTCAAACCATTTCCAACTTCTCACAGATCTTCTTTCTGTGTTTAGATGATCATCAACTTTGACCAACTCTCCTTGTATCTTGCACTTTGTGTGTAGAAAAAATGTTACATCTTTTTTCATTTGACAAGAACAATGCTTTCAATGCTTTCTGTGTCTCCTACATTGTTTGCAGTATTTTTGTCAACTAGATTTTGTCTTTCTTTGTTGAATCCTCATTTGCTCTGACATTCATTCAGAGCAAATGATTGTTCTAAATGCATTAATTTCCTCATTTGTTCTGACATTCATTAATTTTTCCATCATTTCATCTATTTTTTGCTGTTTATTCCTTCCTGCATGTGTGCATTTATTGTTTTGATAAAAAAAAAGACCAGCTGGATCTGAGAGGGGTCTGGAAGAGACAGGAGGGGTAATCTAAACAGTCTGTGCACACAGACAGGCAGCAGTGCACACTGAAAACTAAACAGTCTTCATAAACCGCCCAACAAAAACAAAACATCGTCCCAGGGGACCTCCAAAATAACATGGTCATTTTTCTGGGCTGTCATTTTTCTGGGCTATGATGGATGATCAGAACTGATCAAACTGTTAAATTTAAACTATTTAAACAGGATTCTTTATTTTGTTTAAAAAGAAACAATGAAATTCAGCTTCATAATGTCAAATCATTGTGGCTTTAAGACAAATTATGGACTGAAAATAATCAAGAAGAGAAAAAATCAAGAGGATGAAAAGGTCAGCACAGTTGCTGGCAGGAATATTAATTTCTTGCTGACCTGAGTATTTCTGTGGGACTCAAATCATAAACATAAACAACTAGCATGTATTTCACAGAACATTAGTTGCTTTAGAGCAGGAACACTCTCAGAATGCAACATGCAAAATCACAAAAATAAAAATAAAAATAAACAGACACACCCACTCACATCTCAGAATTTTCGTTGTGGTTTTTATGTCACTGACGGTGTTTTGAAAAATTTATTTACCTTGGTTGTCGGCAAACAGCTCAGAGATGTTCGTACATGAAACCCTGATCACCTGTCCCACATTGGCCCGGTGCCAGCAGTAAATGTCATCCCAATCTGTTGGGCAACCTGGGAAGACAATCAGAATGTAATAAGCATTTTCCAATGTGACTGCACCAATGTGTTCGGGGTAAACACATTTAATAAAATGATACGGATTAATCAAATATTACATTAATAGACAGCTATAGTTTGTTGACTTTGTTGAATGTGTCTTCTCTTTACATAATTTCTTAAATTGTCCTTGTTGGGGGAAGCGATAAAACAACAACCTATGGATGCAACACAATCAGAAATGTTATTTCTTTTGCTAAGTTTTAATTCACAATTGTCAACAGTTTTATTTACACTTTGACCTACCTTACCTTCTGCTACTTACACTTATTTTACTTTTATCTACTTAACCCTTGTATGTAGAAATGATTACTTAGGTGTATTTAGTTAAACCTATCTGCTATTAGTAATTATTTTCTTTTCATTTCTAAAGAGTACTTTTACTTCTCTAGTCTTAAGCACTTACCCTTAAGTAACTTACATTTCTGTTCTTACTTTCACTTATTTAGTTAAACTTAGTTTTACATACTTACTTTGCATACATTCACTTCTATTTTGCTTTCATTTACACTTACTTGTTGAAATATCTCTTAATTTAGATTTACATACACCATGTTAACTTGAACTTTTAAGATTTGCCCACTTACTAATTTCAACTTAATGTATTTCATTAATTTACCATTTTACTTTACTTGCTTAGAGTAACTGAAGCATCACATCTTAAACTTATGGCACAAAGAGGCATTAATATTGTATTGCAATACTAAGAAGATTTCTTAGTATCTTATTTTTTGTTGTTTACCCCCTTGTGGCAGGATTTAAGTTTTGTTTCTGTTAAAATTCAGTCTGTCTAGCGTTTCAGCCTGCAATGTGGCACAGCGACATTGTCTAAATCTTTTTTCAAGCCTTGAGTGTCTTTGTCCGTAAGTAGTGTTATTGTGCTCAAATGTTGTTCGACATACGTTTGTCTGGTATTTAAGTTGTGTCATCTTTAACCTTGTTAAACGTGCCCAGCCTTCGTGGCACTATGTGTTAAAATTCTGTCTTTCATGTAGTATTTTTTTTTTAAATTTTATTTAACCAGGTAAACCCCATTGAGATCTACATCTCATCTTCAAGGGGGACCTGGGCAGAAGTCTGCAGTACACAACATACACACACTCACACCTAGGGGCAATTTGGAGAGGCCGATTAACCTAACAGTCATGTTTTTGGACTGTGGGAGGAAACCGGAGAAAACCCACGCATGCACAGGGAGAACATGCAAACTCCATGCAGAAAGACTGGGGCCGGGAATCGAACCCAGAACCTTCTTGCTGCAAGGCAACAGCTCTACCAACTGCGCCACTGTGCAGCCAAATGTGTGTAATGTGTGTACTTGAGACGTACAAGCTATTCATATGTCTGCTTATTTTTCAGTTTTACAAAAAAAATGAATGGTCTGAACTATGACTTGTACTACGAGTCTGTACAAAACTATATCCATCTATCTATCTACATATTTGTGTCCACATTAGACACCAATGATTAATATCTGAGAAAGAATGTGAATGCCTATTTAATTTAGCATAGTTGCATGCAGAGCTGAACTTGGCTGTTATGTAGGGAATTTGTTTTGCTGTTTAGGATTAGAGGACAGTCTTATCATTTTCTTATCCCTTTTTCACGGTTTTAGTCAGACACTCAAGAGGAGCGCGGCAGACATGACGGTCGGACAACGGGAAAACGATAAGGGCGTCGCATCAACTTGTTAGTTCCCACAACCACACACAAAATAAAATAAACCTCATAAAAGCATATCCAAAAGGGTCAGTACCACACTTTTGGGACTGCACAAGAAGAGAGGGTTAAAGGTCAGACGTATTTCCGTTTGATGTTTGGGGTTTTTTATTCGCTATCTGTCTAACTCAGTCCAGTACGCCTGTGTGAGGACAGAATAATCGTCAACGGTCATAATAACAGCATGTGTCTAATTATATTGTTCATAGTAAAGTTTAAAGGCACCGAAGCCTTTAAATTTACTCTCCCATTAATAAAATGCTTTAGGTACAGCATGTTTGGCTGAAAAATACTGTTTGATGTTTCATTGTTACACCTTCCTGACCTTCCATGTAGTCCCATAAAAAGCCAGCACCTTGTAATTTTATCAACGTTTCTTATAAACACACTTAACATTCTATAAGCAGCAGACCTTTTTGACCTTGAATGCATCTTAATCCTGCAGAACCAGCTAATTAAGCATTTTCCTGGAACAGAAACTTAGTTCTCTGATGTTAGTTTTCAAGGGGTTTCCCTCAGTCTGGGAAAGGCGAAGGGTGTTTGATTTTGTGACGTTCTCAGCCCTCCTCTCTGCCCACGCTTCCTCTCCACTGCCGCTCATATCACATGGCCGACGAAGTCTCTCCCTGCGGACCCTGGCGCTGTGGATGAGAGTGTGTTTGTGATAAGAGACGGTGGTAATGAGGCGCCGGACTCAATCCGCCATCTCATCGTCTCATACATCAAAGCTCCTCGGCCCTGCGTCAATTAAAACGGCCGCACGGAGAGATGCAGCAGCACTCATTCATAATGAAACACAGCGTTTGGCTGCTGCTGCAGGTTCTCCTGCCAAAGCTGCAAAGAAGAAGACATCTCGCAGGATAAACGAGGCTTTGAACTCGTTTTTCATTTATATTTTCCACTCCATCATAGCTACAGATGACATCTTCATTTATTAGGTTCTGCACTGACTCAAGACGGAGCACCTTTAAATTGTTAAATACTGTAATATTGACAGATATCCCCTATAAAATGGGACTTCATTTAAATGGACACAGTGGCTATGGCTTTATAACGATTTCAAGTGGTGATGGGAAACAGCTCCTTCTTCAGATGCTCACTGAAGCAAAGCAAACAGCATTATAGTGGGATTTAGCAATGCATAAGTGGACTTGTGCATCTCATTATATAGTCATGGTTGTCTTTTTGTCTTGTTCAAAGTGAATAAACATGAGCAAAACACTAGTAAACATCAGTGCCAGAGACAAAATGCTGAAGGATCCCTGGTCTGTGGATGAGAAATAAAAACATGAGAACTTGAGCCATTTGAGCACAATGAACTCACTTTCTTTTTCAAGAAACCAGTTTGAAATAAACTGAGGTTTGTGACATGCTGCATTTTCCTTTTGGAAATACAAGACTTTTACGCTGTGGTCATAAAAGGATGGGCATTTCTAAACTGTTGATAAGAAGTCCACATTTTCTACCCCAAGTTCAGATTCAATGAACCAGAAACATTTTCTGATTGATCATGGTCAAATTTTACTGAGTCTTAACTGACAGGCACAACGCGTGACGTGACCTTCGGTTGCAGTGGCCCCTTTTCTTCAAGGCACAGTGTGCACTACATTCAGGTATTCCCCATACTTTAGTTGTAAAGAGCTATTGTTGCCTCCTATCATCTCAGAAAAGGTTTTCAATTTTTCACGGATAAACAAGATATTTTCATCCACACAACTGTTGCTCTTATTGTGTCTGAACTACCCAGACCAACCTGTTTGGCACAAACATCTATGTCATGTTCAAATCCATTTAAAATTCGTCATCTAGATTTTTGGTTTAAACAAGTCATTATCAGCATATGCTTAAATACGCTAAATGTCTGATTTGATATTTTGCATTCATAAGCAGTTGAAGTGGATCTAATAAATTATGCAATAAGTCTTAGTAACGTAACAAACCACAAATATATTTTGGATGTAAGATTAGAAAACTAAACAAGCTGGTAAATTGAAAATTCGCGATCATGCATACAGCCCACCTGCAGTTTTAGAAAACAAAATGTATCCTTGTCTATTTAAAGCCCACAGGGCATCTAAAGTGACTTACTGGTTTGTTTTTCTTGCTGAGGGCTGTGAAAGGTCAAACCTGGCTGAACAGTATTAAAGTAATTTCTCTGTCTCACCTGCTTTACTGCGACATTCAAGGATTCACCTGTCTGACATTTCTGTATCCGATTAAAAAAAAAAGGAAGGAAAAAAATAATACCATCTGCAACAACTTATGAAGAAAGATTTGTCATTCTCGAGGACAGACATGAAGGGGGAAGGAGTATTATATTGATCAAATGGAAGGTCTTTATTTCCTCCTCAAGGTCTGGCCAGTTTATCCCTTGTCGCTTCATTTCTCAGTCTATTCCGGATTCAATAAAGCACAGGTACACTAACGGCTGTAATAGTGTTTCAAATATTAGAGTAGTGAAACCCCCTTGGGATGGATAAAACTGTGAAATCTCTTTATAGCCCTTGGTATGAGATGCAGATAGAAAAACTGTATATAAAGAGATAATCTGACAATATTAAAGAAAAAACCTGTAGCTTGTCACTTGTTTAATCTGTTAGATTTTTATGAGGGAAGTATTACATAAAATCTACTTTTTGAGCTTTACACCATGTTATCCCTTCATCAAAAACATATATGGAGAATTAATTTGATTCTTTCATGCATATTTGAGAAATCCTTGAATCTCCCCTGGCAGCCATTCTAGGGTGTCTGTGCTCTTGCTCTCACAAAATGCTGCCTATTTTCACAAAGCTCCTCCTAGAGCTAGGAGACTCATCTCAACATATGAACTACTTCTCAGTCCAACACCCAAGAGCTACTGGAAATGGTAAAGGCGCATTGTTGTGGTAACATGCTAAAGAGTATGAGAAAGCGTATAGGAACATCTTAAAGGGACAGATGCCAATTTCAAAGCATCAAATTGAAAAGTAAAATTCTTTTAAGTTATTTTTGCTGCATACGGCATTTTTGCAACGACTGAAGTTAACATAGTTACCTTTTTGTGCTATAAAATGACACCGTGTGCCTGGATAATACATAATACATGCCTTCTAAGGTTTTGTTCTGAAAAAACCTTTTTAAATTTTATCCCTTGAATTCCTATTTTTTCCTGCCTGAAAACCAACGCATTAAACGAAAGCAGTAAAATATTCCACAGGACACAACTTTAAGCAGATAAAAAAATGTCAACAGTACATTTATTGGCAGATTACTCTTTAAAAGCTAAGGAAAAATAATTACAGCATTTTGCCTGAGAAATAGAGTACAATGCACAGTCTTGGAGAAAAGAAAGTTGCCATGACTGTCAATAATAACTTTGCTGCTTCCACTTGATTAAACAAAAGCAATTTATTAATTACTCATTACCAGTATGACTACCTCTGTAAGAGAGGTTGTGTAAGTTTGTGAGTTTCTTCTGCATGTAGACGTCAGTCCAATGCAAAGATGGAAAAAAGCAGAAATGGCCATGGACAGCAATAGTTGCTGCCCATCATGTGGAACAATCGCAAGGATGGATGGATGGACGGATGGATGGATGGATGGATGGATGGATGGATGGATGGATGGATGGATGGATGGATGGATGGATGGATGGATGGAT
>CAEGAF010184546.1:0-27680 GCA_903067075.1 Micropoecilia bifurca
GTGTGTGTGAAACTGTTTCTTGTATAAGATTTTTTTATATGTAAAAATTATATCCATTTGTTATTTTGTTTTTTCTCCATGTTACAATTATGTGCTACTCTATATTGAGATAACACAAAACTCCCAGTAAAGCATGTTTGTCTTGTGGTTTTTATGTGACAAAATATTTAAGATGAATGAAGACATTTACTTTAACAAATATATGTTTAAATCTCAGTAGTGGAGATTTAAAAACAAGTTCAGAGAATGTGTCAAATATTATAAATATGTCCTGTTTTTCTGGAGTGGAATTGTTTTAAACAACAACAAAAAACAAGGTATGTGCCAAAACCCTCATAAACTGAAGAGACCAGAGTTTCAGAAACACTAACGTCTCTTTTGGCTTTATGTCGGAAAAGTAGGAATGTGTCTGAGTTTGAGTGTGGGTTTTGGCATCTGCTTTGAGTTAATTTGGTACTCAGAAAGAGGGGGAAACAATTTTCTGGCTGAAAAGGTTGCCGTCATGTCACATTTTCCCCCATTTACATTCATTCACAGGAGTGTGTGTGTCCATTTTTAACTCTCAACCCAATGCAAGTTGTCATATAATAATGTGTTATTTACTGAAGCTCGTCTTGTGTTTTATCCCTCAGGGAAGCGATGCAGACTTTGAAAATGTGTATGAACAGTGCCTACGCTGCTGCACAGCTTTCCTGGAGAAGAACTCTTAACAAGATCCCACCCTGAAGCACATTTAAATCATTTTAAGAGAAGAACCTGCATAATCAACCAACCTGATACATCTTGGTTGTTACAAAAGCACTTATCAATATATCAATATAACTGTCCCATGACTGTCATTACAGTGCTGTGCTGCACATTTAGAGCAGTGCTGCTTCTTCTGGTTTACTTGGATCATTAAATTGAATTAATCTAATTAAAAAGCTGTTTCCTTTGTTCACACTTCCATCTTCTTCACATGTGTAAATTTCCGCAATAGGTTTAATTTAGTATTGATAAAGCCTCAATAAAAATGGGTGGAGAAAAGGGAGACGTTTATGGCGTTTATTATGGAAAATCAGAGTTTAAGCTTTATATGTTGTCATAATGTTATTCCCTCTACATGAAGTGTTGCTTTGATTCTTTTGTGAATGTTTGAGAACATTTTGAATCTCCTTTGGTAGTCGTTTGGGTTCCTTAGCCTAGGTTCCTGCAGTTCACTGCAAACCCAAACCTCTTCCTTGTGGCTATAGACCCAGTTAAGTTTCTGCCCCACGCCAGACCCTCATGACTCCCGTAGATTAGCGGCAGCAGCAATTAGCAAACACCGGTTGGAACTGTGCTTCGTCTGACTTTATCATACAAACTGCTTCTAAGTCCTGCTTTCCTATGAATGGCTGCAATTGGAATCAATAGACATCACAGAGAATTCTTGTTGCATTGATATGCTGAAGGAGAATTGTTGGATAAGGTTCTTAAAGAGACGGAGGCTAATTTGAAGAAGTCAAATTGAAGGAGTCACGCCGTAGTTCTTTTCAATGAGTCCCAAAAACTATCCCATTCCATGTCCCTGTTCCCTTCCATGTTGTTGACCATGGCTTCATAAGAAGCTGTATCCGTCATTGATTTAATCCACTCATTTAGCTCGGGACACTTTGTGGTCTTCCAATGTCTTAAGATGATCCTGCAGGCTGTCACCAGACCAACTACCACAACTGTAAAAGCTCCTTTTGGGGTGTTTGGCATTTGAGATCTGTCTCCCAGTAAACACAGTTCTGGAGTCTGAGGGATCTCTGAGCCAAGCCATGCACTCAGAGCCTCCAAGATTTTAATCCAAAATGGTGAAACCAGAGAGCAGTCCCAAAAACAATGCAAATATGTGCCCACTTCTTTCTTACATTTTCAGCACATATTGTTTGACATTATTTTCATTGTGAAGTTAAATCTTGATCTATAGCTCTCCGATCTTTCAGTAAATGTTTGTAGATGATATGAAGATTATCAAAATGATCTCATATTCTGTTATTTTAAGAGCTTCTGTTGTGTTTTTAGTGTTTGTCCATTGGTGTCCTGGACATGTTTGGGTTTGAGAACCTCCAGAGAAACAGTTTTGAGCAGCTGTGCATCAACTACGCCAATGAGAAGCAGCAGTTTTACATCAACCAGAACATCTTTAAGTTTGAGCAGGTTGGTCTTTGTTTTCCTATTATTATTTTTATATCAACACAATATAACATTCACGTTTCTCCTGCTTCTGCAGTTACTTTCTTTAAGTTGATTTACATTAATTTTGTGGGAGGTTTGTGATTATTTGTTTGCCATTTTATTAACTTTTAGGAGGTCTATGTGTCAGAAGGCATAACCTGGGAAAACATCAATTTTATTGACAACAGTGACTGCATCCAGCTGATCAGTGACACGTCAGTAGGACTCCTCCACTTATTGAACAAGGAGAGCAAGTAGGTGACATTTTACATTAGAAACCACTATTTAACAATTTGAAAATGGGTAGAAATATGCTTTGGTGGAAAACAAATGTCGAAATGTGAGGGTGCTCATAAACATCAACGTCTGTTAGTTTTGAAAGTCAGCTGCAACAAAAAAGCAGCTGCATTGCATGTGAAGCAATGCAAAACATTGTGTTGTTTTTGTGTTTAAATGCGTAAAATACAAAGATTATTTTTTCCTTTCAGATTATTATCGCATAGAAATACAACAATGATTCTTGGGTTTTCAATTTGCATGTGGAACGTTACGACCAGAGATCCAGTTTATCCCGAAGTTATACATACCCCTGGAAAATTTAGGCTGAAATTAATAATTTAGTTTTACCAACATTGTTCTTTTGACTGGAAATCATGTTAACATTTAGGAGTCCTAAGACTTGAAGCATGCAAAATGCTTGTTAAAGGTTATGCAAAATGTTTGACTGCTTTTAATGTCAATAAAGTTTTTCCATTAATCATTTAGCAAAAATATACATTTATATAAGAGCATCTAAAAGTAGCTTTTTACATTTTTTTCTTCTTGGAGATCTCATTTTGTACTAGATTAAAACCTGTTGGTTGAGCAAAATTTAGTTAAAATCTAAAATGCATTAAGGCTGCGTTCACACTGCAGCCTAAAGTGACCCAATTCCGATTTTTTTGACATAATGCGACCTGTATCCGATCTTTTCATGGCAGTGTGAACAGCATAGGTCGGATTCTGTTTCGAATGTGACCCATATCCGATACGTATCCGATTCAAATGCGACCAAAACGTCCAGGCCGCATTAATCCGAACTGAACGTCACTGATTCTCAACAAATCTCACTATTCTGTGTCCTGATACGCACAAGGAAAAACAACAACCATGACGGACTATGTGAGGCTCCGGCCGAATAACAACTTCAAATATGTAGCTAAGCTCCACCGTTAGCCTCCATGTTTACTTCCGCAAACCCTGAGCTCTTCTTCTTTTTATGGCGGTTGGCAGATCACTGAGAACGTTGACGCTATTGCGCCCTCTACTGCGAATGCGGGACACTTTCAGGTCGTTTGCCCGTTCACACTGCAGAACACATACATGTCACATTTACTGGCAGTGTGAACGGCCCTGGCAAAAAAGTCGGAATTGCCAAAAAATCAGAACCGGGTCACTTCAGGCTGCAGTGTGAATGCACCCTAAAGAACCACTTGCAACCAGTTCAGTATAAAACTGTTCAGTCACATTTTATACTCTTAAATATGGCCGCAGGGTACTTATCAAAACAAAATTCAGAGGTTTAGGAAGCTTAAAGTCTAAGGAACAGCAAGTCACAGCAGGACTTGATAATCCAGTTTTTTAAATATTTTGGTCTGGGTTTAACTTTCATTTCAAGCATGACTCAGAAATCTGTTGGACTGATGTTTTGTGTTGCGGTTTTATTCATTTCTTTGGCCTTATTCTCTTTCTCAGATATCATATAGGTAATGGTGACTATTTTTCTTTCATTTCCGTCTCTCTTAGGTTCCCTCGGGCCCCCGATGAAAACCTGCTGGAGAAGTTTAAACAGCACCATCAGAGCAACCCTCGCTTTGGGTTCTCTCCCTTTAAGCAGGACACTTTTACCGTTGAACACTATGCTGGGAAAGTTAAATATCACATAAAGGTAAAACTCCCCCAATGCAAACATTTCTACGATAAGATAAAGATAAAAATTTGTTATTCAGCAACAGAAAGTTAGTGTAGTAAAAGATTCAGAAAATTCCAGAGAAAGCGGCTGGTTGTTAAACAACTGCTTCTATGTGTGTCTCAGGTTGACTTTATGACAGACACATTCAGTTTCATGGTATTCTAACAATAAAACAACAAAAAAACAATCATTTGGTGGTTAACATCAGTCCAGTAGCTTCTGATAAATGAGCTTCATAAGCTACATTTTTAAAAATATATTTTATGCTCTGTAAAAAAATAAAATAAAAATTAGCGAATAGATGGATTTTTCACAATTAATTTGGAGTAAAAAAATCGCAAAAACTGAACCGTGAATACAGAGAAGTTAACTGTAATTCTTTTTACTAAAAGTCAAGAGAAAGTTAACATAAAAAGTCATCTAATATTCGAGAATGTTAATTTTGGTAACCCTAACAAATCTAAACCAATAAAAGTTCAGTTTTCCTTTGTGACTGCTTCACAAGGGCATGTAAACTTCAGATTTTAACTGTACGTTCTGATGGTGTTTTTAGGATTTCAAAAAGAAAAACACGGAGTTCATGCGTCCTGAAGTCGTGTCTCTTCTGAAAAGCAGCAAGCGCTCCTTCCTGCATCACTTGGTTGCATCCAACCCTGAAGCTTTGTTCAGATGGAGCATCCTACGAGCGACCATTCGCATCGTCTCAGTCTTAAAAAAACTCCAAAAGCAGCGGACTGAACGAAGTAAGGAGTCTTTTTATCGTTTGTAGGGCTGTACTGAATTTTCCAAGTGACTCAATTAGCATGTGCTTTGCATAACTTACATTTTGTGTAAAATAATTTAAATTATTGTTCAATTTTCTTCTTAGCTACTGCAAGACAAACCCCACGCACGCCAGTCTCAGCCTTAAAAAGGCGCAGCAGTTATCTGGACAGACTGACTGGGTAATTATTACTACTTATAATAATTAGGGTGGATATACTTTGACCTAAAGTAATGACTTTTCTCCTGTTTCTTCCCACACCAGCATTACTCTGGATTTCTCCTTTGATCGCTCTGATGAACAATCACTCGATATGTTTGAGGACATCTTTGTCAGTTATGAAGAGAAAAAGTGAATAGACAATATGTTGTTAGCTTCACAACTCACAAAATGTTTGTCTGAATGTTTTAAACTATTTCCATATTTTTTCTGCAGGAAAAATAGAGGTGGTCGACAAAAGCAGATCATTCCAAAGGTAAAAAGTAGCCAAACTAATATGAAATCTTTATTCTGTAATGCTTTGCAAAATAATTCACACAAATTAGATATAGCATAAAGTTAGTAGCTAAATATTAAAAATATGTTTAATGGATCTTTAAGTTGACGAACACATAAAGTGACAATTATTAGGAAATTAAAAGAGCCTTTTTTGAAGGAGCTGCAGAAATCAATAATTCAGAAATAAGAAGTGATGAATTATAATAATCTGTCCCATTATAAAATACCTTGTTGGCCTGATCTGTTTTGTGCCGTTCTAAAAAAAACCGTCATGACAGAATAATGCTGTGGAATCCCATTCTGTGGGATGGAAACAGAATTATTGTTAGTCAATCTCCATTCAGTCTAAGTGAATTTGAGCTATTAATATTAGGTACATACTTTCAAAATCTACCCAAAAACTTCCAACTGTCATTCAGATGACAGCTGAAATCAGTGGAGATAAATGCAAATGGAAGATATTTTTATTTATATATTTTTGCAAAAGGAAAAATAAAGGAAGCCCAGTTTCAATTTCATCCCACTTCACAGTTATGCTGCTTGGTGTTGTTCTGTCAGATAAAATCTCAATAAAATATATTTACATCATTGGACTCTGTGGTTTAAAGGCGTAGATAACCAACCTGCACTGTACTTCACAAGTAAGCATCCAGAGCTCCTCTTGTGTTTATGCTCATTATCTTATTTTGTCTTTCATCAACCAGAACCTCATGAATTTGAGTTCACTCCATCACATCGTTGGTCTGATGAAGCACGACAGAACGAGCAAGTCTGTCTTCCACCCTAACCGGCGAGCAGATCCACCCACAGTCGGCGCTCAGTTTCAGGTTTTTTAGTAGTATTATTAAATATGATGATAGCCAGAACCTTGCTGGATATTTTCACTAATTTCTATAGTTTGAGACCTAAAACCATGTTTGCTCTCTGCATGTATTTATCTCACAGACCTCATTGGGAAAACTGTTTGAGACGATTGAGAAAGCGGAGCCTTTCTTCATTTTCTGTCTTCGTTCTAATGCTGAAAAGGTGACAACATCTATTCATTTTCAACCGCGTACTGCAGATTTTTTCTTTTTGTTATCAGAACAGATGATGACTGAGCATCTCGTCTTGATTTTACAGAAACCACTGCACTTTGATGATGAAGTGGTGCTAAATCAAATCAAGTACACTGGCATACTGCAGATGATTCACATGCAGAAGTCAAGCTACAAAGCTAAATACACATTTAAGGTAGGTGATTGATTTAAAACAACAATTATTGAATGGCACTCTCTATATTTATAGGCCTGTCTGGTAATGTGTAAAAATCCTTAGAATAAATGCATGTTTTAGAGCAGTAACGCTGAACAGTTTAGAAAATAATCAATATTTTAATTTGACTACATTTATTTTGTGTGTGCACACAAAATAAATGTAGTCAAATTAACTACACAATATTTGGTAAGCCTCATGTCTTACCAAATATTTGTGATCTATTTTGTCTTAGTACTCTTAAAATAAGACAAAACTAACTTACAAGTAAGTTTTTAAGCAAGATATTGAAGCTTGTTTTAAGTCAATAATTCTTTAATATTGACAAAAAGTACTAGTTCACTTATAACATTGTGAATAAAATCACCATAAATGAATTATTTACAGTTTTAACAACAGTATGGTCACTTCTAAGACTTTTTACACATGTTAACAAAAGGTACCAGTAAATATGGAGGTGGATGATTTTCTGAACTCTCCTATAATTTTTCCCTGTTAACAGGAATTTGGTGAGAAGTTCAGGATTTTGCTTCCAAAAGGAACGACTGGATTCCCACAGGAGATAACTGAACTGTTTGAGAAGATGGGATTGGAAAAGAGCACCTACCAAATAGGAAAAACTAAAGTATATAACACTGCTTTCTTTCTACTTTCTTATCAAGATCAATACTTGAAATAATCTTTTTCAAGTATTGTATCTTCAGGTGCGGAAACACATAAAAATCAGTTGGAAATAACACAAAAGCAAAGGGTTAGTTTTAGCCAAAACATGACCCAGCTCCACATGACCTATTCCTGCCTTCAATCTGCTCAGGTCTTTCTGAAAGAAAAGGAGCGTCAGCTACTCCAGAGCACTCTGAACAAAGAAGTGATGCAACGGATCGTCACCCTGCAGCGCTGGTTCCGCGCCTGTCTCATAAGGCTGCACTTTCTGCAAAAGAAAGATGCCACCATGATCATCCAGGTACACCTGCTTTCTTGCAGAAACGACAAAATAACATGTTTTAAGCCATATGAACCATTTGAAAGCAAGAACAAAATTAAGCATCTTACAAAATTATTCATATTAATTGAACCTTTATAACCAAAAACTCACAGGAGGCGGGTTAGGGGTAACGATGTGGAAAGAATTGGGATATAAAACAACGACTGAAAACTAACACTTTGAATCATGGATATGCTATTTGAAGAGATGTTATTGTAGAAAATAAATGTTGCTCTGTATCTGTTTCCTCCATACTACTCTTCATACTACACACTACTCCATATTAATCTATGACATGAAATCTCAATAAAATACAGCAACATTTGTGGTTCTAATGTGAAAAAAGTGCAGTGGATGAATACTTCTGCAAGGAACTCTACAATCATAATAAAAAATGTACAAACCTACCTCAGTTCTAAATTTAGATGCATATATAAGTATTAACTAAGTTAAGATTACATCAAAGAACAAATGGAGAGTTTGACCACAGAGTAAACATGAAACTGTATTTGTTGTTTCAGAGGAGCTGGCGGGAGTTTTTTGAGAAGCAAAACCGAGCTGCAACAGTCATCCAGACAGCGTGGCGTATTTCGCAGTCACTAGACCTCAAGGATGATGAAAATCGTTCCAGTTCTCTGCCTGAAGCCAGGTACTGTGACTAGGAACCTGTACAATCAGTCATATTTTTGTAAGGATAATTTCTGGTAATTTAAATGATTTTTGACAATACTCCCTTGATTCTGCCTGAGCTTTATAGGTCAGGGTAATTTGCTGGCCAGCCAAGCACACTAATAATAATAATAATAATAATAATAATAATAATAATAATAATAATAATAATAATAATAGTGTAGTTATTCAAGTAGATTTTCATAGTTTTGGTGGAATTAGATTTTGCTAACAAAGTTTAATCTGTATATCTCTAGATCAGTGGTTCTTAACCTTTTTTGAGGTACCGAACCCACCAGTTTCATATGCGCATTCACTCAAATTCAAGACATGGGTCTAGTTGTCGACCCAACTACAGTCTAGTTGGATCACTAAGTCTTCTTAAAAGGTAGAGTCTCTGAGAACAGTTCTTCGAAATATAGTCAGTGTTTTCAGCAAAGTTGAGCTGACTGTCTAGGAATGACCCAAGGTATTTAAAATTTGCCACCGTTTAAATAGGTTGGCCATCGAGAGAAACTGGAACCACTTTAAGGTCTTGTTTAGATCATTTAATTAGCTCTACATTCTTAAGAGAAAGAAAAATTAATAATAAATAATAAAGACTTTGCGGTATTCTGATTTAATAATGTAATTATATTAGTTGTGTTATCACCTCCACACCACTAGAGGCAGCACCAACCCCGAAAAGATGCAACTAAGGAGCAGATTTAGAAGTTCACCGAAAGCTACAGAACTTGTTAAAAACTGAGTTTTGCTGAAGTAATTAAAGACACAAGTTCAAATCCATGCTGAGAGAGGAGCTCCTTCAATCAGTGCTCCTCCTCCGCAGCTCTGATTGGCTAAGCAATGTAACTGATCCTCTGCAGCAAGTGATGGCAAAGCGGGGCGTCGTCACGACTTTACACAAGTGTGTCTTTACCTCAGAGCCTCCGCCGAACCCCTGAGACCGACTCATCCAAACCCTGGGGTTCGATCGAACCCAGGTTAAGAACCACTGGTCTAGAGTTTGTCAGCATAGGAAAGCATAAAGTTCTCTAAAATGTCCCAGTAGGCAGGTATTGGTGAGAACGATTTCAAAATATTGGCAGTTAATATCAGTCAATATTCATAATTATCATTTATTTTGTTTTAAATATCTGAAGTGGGTTTTTTTTATTATTCAGTTTTAACTTCAAGTTGTTGGTTTTTTATTTTTAAGCAATTTTGAGGCACAATTGCAAAACCTTAAACTGCTACTGCACAGGTAACTCCACAGGTTGTTGCTAGGTAACCAAAGAATGAGTGAGTGAGTTGCTAGGTAACCAGAGACTGAGTGAGCGAGTTGACCCGACCAACCTTGGTTAGCTTGCCTTCACTTCAAAATCTCAAAGCCTTACCAAGTATTTTTATCTAGTTTCTAGTGCAGATATTTTAGTACACTTGGAATAAGATTAAACTAATTCACAGCTAATTTTTCAACACGAAATATGAGCTTTAGTTTCATCTTATACTAAAATATTTGCACGACAAACTAGACTCTTTCTACTTGTTAACTGTTGAAAAGCTTTAGTCAAACTTCTGTCACGTGGGTCTGATTTGATTCTTCTTGCCAACAGTCCAACAAAACATAATTTGAAGAGGCAACAAAACTTGGAGATCCAATCGCCAGAACCAGCCAACATCCAGGCCACAAAGGAGAACGAGAGCAAGCAGACAGGCGACGGCAAAGCGTCTGTTCCCCAGCTGAACAGACCCTTCTCCGTTCCCCTGGACCCCAAAGCCGGCAGCAGTAAGCCTGCAATGTGCAAGCAATACATGGGCAACGACAGAATGAGGGAGATATCCAGTGAAGATGATCTGACAGACGCATCAAGTCCTGAAGTACATCGAAGGAGAGATAGGAGAGATGACATGTTGTAAGTTTTATTGTGTTTGCCATAAACATGCAACCCTTCTCTACATACTTTGTCTGCTACGGTAGAGAGGCGATTTCCTATCTTGGCATTTATGGTTGCATTTTTACAAATACATCATCGTTCACAACTAAACAAAAAAGTAGATTTTGTTATACATTATGTGTTTGAGGTATGTATCACTTTAGATGCATTCCAGGGTTGAGTAGTGTGTGTGTTTTGGGATCAAAGATGTGGAATAATGCATCGTTTTGCTCAGAGGAGGGAAGAGTACACAAAAAATGTACTCAAGTAAGAGTACATTTTTTATGGGTAAAATAAAAAAGTAACCTTTCAAGAAGTTATTCAAATGAGAGCAAAAAAGTATTTGGTATTAACGTTACTCAAGTACAGAATAATTTATCATAAAATCAGATTCAGTTGTCACCTGATAAGCTAAAAATATGAAATTATGCGCAATTTTTTATATCTTTAAGGCTAAAAGTAAAGCACTAGTGCAAACAAATAAAATACTTACTAAATAAAAAAAAGTTAAAAAAAATAAATTCTAAGTAAAACTTATGAAACTAGTACCTGTAGTGAGCAGAGTACTTCCAATGACAATATATTGTGTTTTATTCACTTTGCCTCCAACAGGCTCAGCAGATAGAAAACATTAGAACAACAAAGCCTGTGTACAACCAAGAAGTCTCCATTAACATAAAGTAAAAAGTGTGGTGAAGTAAAACTATTCTTGAAAGTATTTCCCCCCCCAAAAAAGGTTACTCTACTGATTGTAATTGAGTAAATGTAGTTGGTTACTACCAGGGGCTCAGTATAGGGGGGAAAAGTGATGACAATTCTAGGGGCCCTGACCAACAGGGGGCATCCATTTTTGTTCATCAAATAAAAAAATAAAATAAAAAAATTCCATTACAAAATTAATCATACTGTATTTTCAAAGATTGCTTTTAGCAGTAAAATTGTATGTTCCCACTCCAAGATCAAAAAACACCCCCTATCTGCATTAAACGGTTCCTTAGCTACAAACTAGTGTTTGCCTCCTTTTCACTAGCATTTAACGAATTAAGGAAAAAAATTACCAAGATATTCATATATGTGACTTGTACCTTTTAACGAAGGAGTCAGTCAGCAGCAGCTCTAACCCACATCCCTCCTGACTTGTCCTCTCCTGAGTCAAATTAAAGCTGCAGTATGTAACTTTTTATAAAGAATTTTTTCACATGTATTTTTTAACTGTCATTATGTTGTGGCAGTATGGTATGAGAGGCAATCTGTGAAAAATCTATTTCCTCTGCCTTCTCCCAGTGCTAGAAACAACCAGTCTCTGGCAGGAGAGGTTTACTGCTGTCAATCACAATCTCATGTGGTGCTGCTCATCCTTCCTCCCCCTTGATTTGTGCCATACTGCAGCTAGCATAGCACGGACCTGTGGAGATTCAAACTGTGAATGCTCAGTTTAGTTAGCATAGCTACCAATGACAGCAGATAAACAGTTTCTTATAATGATAAGTTGTTTCTTAGCACATTTAGCAGTGAGTTGAGGCTAATTGACAGCGCTGAGACCCTCCTACTGGTTCTGATTGGTTGTTTCGGTCAGAACGGTGCATTACTTTAACCTGTAATAGGAAGGAGATGGAGGAGGTTGATTGTTTCACAGATTATCTGTCTCATAACAAACTGCTACGACATCATGACAACTTTAACAAATATGGAGAAAACATTTTTTATTAAAGTTATGTACTGCAGCTTGAATTAAATGCAACTACATAGCTTCTTTGAGAAGTCTCGATTGCTTTATGTGTAGTTGTGCGTTGCTTTTAACTGTTGCTCATGGGGAGAGATATTTCATTATCTAAAACTAATAGAAAAAAATTTAAGCAACCTACTTGCATACTGGATTTGAACTTTTTATGGGTCAAATAAACTCAAAAAATTATAACAGCTGCTGCGCTGGGGGGCCCAAACTAATTTTTTGTCAGGGGGCCCAAGATTCCTGGTGGCACCCCTGGTCACTACCCACCTCTGATTTTGCTTCCTTACTTTTCCTGTGTTGTCACCATTTAATGTTTTTTACTTTGTCACTTTAAAGAATCAGCTGAAATCTGAAAAAGGTTTTCACTTTGTTTTTTGTTTCCTTCTCAAATAAAAAGAAAAAGTCGTAAAGCAGTTTCTGTTGATGAACTGTCGAGCTCCTCTGGCTGCGAAAGCTCCTCCAGTCCCCAAATGGTAAGCTTTGCGTTCGTAATAGTTCATAATTTAGAGCATGCATCAAATGTCAAGCTTGGATGTTTTCTCTCTTCTCTTCTGTGTTATTCATAACATGTTTCTTGGTTTGTAATAGACCTCTCTGTGTTCAGGACGCTAAGTTTTGTCATGAAGGCAAACTCCTAAATGGAGGTTTAAAGCATGTAGCGTCATCCCAGTTTGAGCCTTGTCCCTTTCTCTGGCCCTGTCAGGGAAGGGTTCGTCTCCGCAAGCCGAAAAAACACAAACGGCGCTTAGCCTACGCCCGCAGCGGTTTGGTGCATGACTTTGGGGGCTCCAATGAGAATGAGTACTGGAACTTTCCACTGCCTCCTACCAGCCCCACTGTGTCCACCCTGACGGGCTCAGCCAGTGTCATGGATGTCTGGCCCCTCAATTCCCAGGTCGAGGTACTGACCTAAAGGGAAGCTTCACTCCCACCACTCTCCTCTTAGCAACGGGCCTGCATGCAAACTTCCCATGTGGACTAGCTGGATACCTTGCATTGTTCTTGGAGCTCTATCTTTCACTCAAGTGGAACATGAGCGGCTGCTTTACAGAACTTTGGAAATGTCAAAGTCCATTTCCAGTGCTCTTTTCTGAACTTTTCGTCTTTCTGATTTGAGCACCAGAGTCAGCAGGCACAGATTAGGTCTGCGCAGAATGACAGGTAGATCTGATAATTAAAATGTACTTAATAACTGTTGATACAAATGTTATTCGTTTCAAACACATTAAAAAGTGAAAACTGAAAGAAATTACAAGACATTTTATACAATTTATTTGAAAAGGAGCTGGTAGAAGAGAATAACATCAACATTTTAGTCTCCCCACACCAGATAAACCCTTGAATAATTCCCACATTAAATTATGCTTAAACCTCATGGTCTCATTGTTGACAATACATTTATTTACACATTTGTAACAACAATAGGTTTTTGGCTTTCAAGAAACCCATCCTATAACATATTTCCAGTTTTTAAGCCGGTTTATATTTGTGCTTAGTCCATCTATTCCCCACACTTGTATACAAAAACTCCTTTTAGTTGTTCTGATATGTTGTTGATGTAAATTATAGCCCCCTCCCTGTCACAAAACATTTTTTGGAATATTATCAAACATTGTTGGATTTTTTGCTTTTTCACAGTAGAAAAACATAAAGAGTTACCCAAGTATTTTTTGTCTACTTTCTTATAAAAGGATGTTTTCCCATGTTGCAAGTGAAATAGTCTGTGGAACTAGTACTTTTTAATCAATATCAAGGAATTACTAATTTAATAAAAGCTCCTATACGTCTTGCTGAAAGGTTACTTGTAAGTTAGCTCTGTTTAGTTTCAAGTGTTAAGTTATTTGCATGAGAATTGAGACAAAAAAAATACTTGGTAAGATTTTTGTGTTTTTGCAGTGTGTTGTACTTATGTGTGTTTGATTCAGCTCTTTCATATATTTTAAAATCTTACTAAATTAGCTGACATAGATGTACAGTACCATGCTTGGAATGTGTTTTATTTCCAAGCAGCCATATTGTAAAACAGAACAAAATCAGTACTATAAAAGTGAAAAATAGTAAGTATTACTAACCTGTTTCTGCACAAATAACAATCTGATGGTGGGAAGAAACTGTCTTTGCATGATGGATGGAGATGGTGTAGTTCTGTTTTATTTTCTGGTCTGGGTTGCGGTTCTGGTGGAGGAGCTGCTGGTAAAAACAACTGAGGCAGCAAAGTGGAGTGGGAGAACGTGAACTTCCAGTTGAGAAATGAACGAGAACTGTTTTAAGTTTTCAGATTGGGATTTTTGTTCATCGCTTCTGTACTTTAACTTGCAGAATATTTGTGTTCTCTTGTTCCTACAGATGGTATCAGAACCGGACTGTTCCAGGTACAGCCTTCCAGCCAGATCAGGCTGTGAGGACACCAATCTTCGAGGCTCAAACCAATCACTTACGACTCCTGAGAAGTAAAATAATTTACTTTATTTCATTATTTCAACATTTGAGTTAAAAATTATATAATATTTATGTGATGCCGTACAAAATTTACTCAAACGATCATCTTTTGCAGGATTGGGTTTTTTGGTAAACTCCTGGGGAGACGGCCACACAAATCTTCAAACACTGAATCTCCATTTGATAAAACTGGTAAGTGTGTATTTTGACTTATTTGAATACTGATGGCTTATTCACAGCTCCAGTAAATATTTTATCTATTGTTGTATTTTGGCTAAAACACAACCTTAAGATGCATGGTCAGACTGAATGGTATGAGGTAGAAAATGACCACAAATCAATTTACATTTTATCAACATGTTTCCGTCTCACAGAATTTTTACAAACTCCACCTCCCCAAGTTTCTTTCTTATATCTCTAGAAACTGCTATCAGACTTGGTCTAATGTTCATATCTTCTTTCCTGAATTTAGGAATTACCTTAAATTCTTCGCTTGTCACTTTCTTCCTAACCAATCTCTTTTTCTTCCTCTGAACTATATTCTTCAAAACTTTGCTTGCTATTCTGGCTACCGGTCTCTGTATCCTCTTTCAAAACTTTTTCCTTACCTCTACCTCTTCCTCTACCCACTGGAGTCCACTCATCAAAATCCATATCATCATCATCACCACCTCCATCTAGCTTAGTTGTCATCCCATACCAGTCACAATCCAGTTTATGCCAACCCCCAAAAACACTAAACAAAATTGTCGAACCCCGATGCTAATCTAGCATCTCGGCTCTCAAAGAGGCATCTACGTATATGATGTCTATGGGTCTGAAGAGCGTGACGTCATGTGCAAAGGGTCAATAGAGAAATAGTTGCAAGGAAACAAACAAATGCCGTTATGACCCATTATGTCACATGTATTTGTACATATATTTTCTTATTTTTGATAGATTTTTCCCACAAGTTTTTCGTGTTTGAACACATATCGTCTCATGTCATGTCTCTCATCTGCAGTAACGTTGCCTAGATTTACCCCACAACCTTACCACATGGCTGGTCCCAACGAATCCAGGGTCCAGCGAAAATTTCCTCAAATCAGCCGAGCCACGCGAGCTCTTCAGGCTGACGCGTCTCTGGAGCGAGAGATCACCGATCCCAATGAACTACGACACCTTGACGAGTTCCTTGGGAATCAGGTGCGATAACCGTTTAACAGCTTTGGTTTTGAGACGAATAGCTTGAGACCCGTTTTGTGCTGCTCTTTGAATTATTCTCCTGCATCCTGGTATCTTGTAATCTATAATTTCATCACTTTGTCAGGTGAATGAGCTGCAATCAAGAGTGAAAGAACTTTCCGTAACGGAGGGCATTTTCCTCTCTGCCACTATGGAGTTCAGGGAAACCATCAAAAGCATGTACTCCTTACAAGTAAGTCTCTTTTAAGACTTTCTAATTGTTTCTTTTTGTTTTTATTTAACAAAGTCTTATAAATGTTTTGACCCACAGATGCCCAAAGTTTGCTACAAAAGCCTAATGAATGGCTATCGTAACAAAGTGAGTGCGTTGGCAGGACGAGGTAAGCAGTCAGAGGTCTCTCTGGTGGTCAACTTGTTCCAGTCTGTGCTGGACGGATTCATCAGAGCCGAAACAAAACGAGGGGTGTCCGAACCAGCCAAGGTAGATATTATGTTTTCATTTACTCTCTCTCAAACCATGGAGAGAGTAAAGATCTTTTGTTAGTTCCCTCAGAAAATTAACTTCTCCCTTCATTCAGACTACCAGGACGGGAAAGAAGAGGAAGACAAATGAGAAATGTGTAAGTTAAACATCTTCTCTGAGTTTATTCCTAATGAACATATTGAATAAACTGAAGTTGTTTCTGTCATTTTTGTGTCTGCAGATTGATAATCCTCTGGATCATCTGTTCAGCACATACCAGGTGAACATCATGCAGTCGTGTGACTTGTGTAATTCCTTCATCTGGGGAATGGAGAAAGCTTGCATGTGCAGCGGTGAGTAGACGGTCTGTATATAATATTTCTGTTGTTTTTTAATGCATGCAGACAAAGGTAAATGTCCTCCTATTGCATTGGTAGACCTGGTAAAATGTGTAGAAAGTTATAAAATATGTTAATGTTTTATTGCTATTATGTGATCTCACTGGAACGTTTTGAAGAATCAACATTTGAGTACATTTATTGTTGAGGGGGAAACACACCAAGAAATGTCAATGTTTTGACTTTTTACTATATTAAATTCTCAACTGATACTACTTGAGAAATTAATATTAGCAAAATCCTTGATGCCATAATTCATGGAGCTCCTATAAATTCTTATAAAACAAATATCAACAATCTATACTTTTTATTTAATTCGTTTTTTTCTTTTGAATTTTTTAAGTTGATTTGATTGTAGGGAAACTTCCATTTGGAATTCAATGATTTGCAGTTTTTCTGGCTCATAACTATCTGTTTGACGCTGTTCAAAATGGGAAAGGCAAGAGAGCATGCAGTGCAAGTCGGAAAAATGTGTTGGTTAATTTTGCCACCATGTGCAGTGAGGGAGGTGGTAATAACAGTAACCCAGTGGATTTCTTGTGAATTACCATCACTAACTGGACTAATGGAAATATTGTGAATTAACTCAGTTTCCACAAAAATAACTATTTACGTTTGCATAAACTTTTCTTCAAAGACCTAGACAAACGACATACGACAAGGACAAAGACAACAGGTGGGTTTAAATACACAGAGGGTAATCAGGGAACTAGACAAGTCACAGCTAGGAACAATCAACAGGGAAGATAGGACAGAGACTCACAGGGAAACAGGACTAAACAGAAAATCTCACAATAACTACGCAGAGAAACAGATCACAACACTATCAGTCTCATTGCTTTGCTCTGATGAGACTAATGGACACACATCCAGGCATGAATACTAAAAAAAGTTAATTATGACGGAGGATGTGTGATGCTGTGGGCTTTGGGAAGCTTGTTAGAGTGAAACATGAGAACATTTTCAATAAAACTCTGGTGTCTTTCAGCAGTTTAATGGTCTGAAGGACAAGGCCACATTATCACAGAAATTGACTGGACATTCATGGACTTAATTCTGAAGATAACACGTGAGATGAATGGAGATGAACTGTTTATATTTTTATGTAATACTAGAGGTCGTATGTTTCCATTTTAGCCTGCAAGTTTGTTTGTCACAAGAAATGTCTAGACAAAATCATCACAGACTGCTCAACACGGCGTTCCAGGATGGTGAGAGCTCAACCTTTTTAAAAACCTTTTAAATCTTTATCAGTGGATTATTTTCCTTCTCTCTAATGTTCTTGTTAGAATAACTCCTGCTGGTCTTTATTTGTGTCAGGATGACAGCGTGCCAGGCTCACTACACTTTGGAGTTCAAGTGTGTGTCCTGACCAGTAAGACCAACCCAGTGCCCAAGGTGGTGGAGTTGTTGTTGATCCATGTGGAGCTGAACGGCCTCTACACCGAGGGCATTTACCGAAAGTCTGGAGCAGCCTGCCGAGCCAAGGAGTTACACCAGATTCTGCAGACTGGTGAGAATGTTTCTACACACAAGCATTTGAACTTTTTTATTTTTTCTTACGTTAGTCGGCCCAGTTGGAGTTAACTTAAAAATTAAACATTGTATAAGTTATTTCTATTCTTATTTTGTTTAAGGTCATTGTTCTATTCTTCAGTAGAAATAAATAAACATCTTTGATGTTTATTTATTTCCTTTTTACCTTAACTTGAAGAGATGAAACAAATAAACTAAATAAAATAATATTAGGTATCCAAAAACTTGCCTGTCATAGTTTATCTTGATTTATGAAACATAAATACCATATTTGCATTTTCTATGATTGTTTTCACAGAAATGAATGCAAAATGCTAAGAATAAATAAAAATTCAGGCATAACTTATTTTAGAATAAAATGTTCTCTTTTAAATAAATAACTATAAAAATGCATATTTATAAATTAATTGAAATTATTATAGATTTATGCATTTATATAATTATTAATAATAATATAAATCATATGCATTTGGAATTTTAAAACTTGAAAATTATTTGGTTTGATAATAATAATAATAAAAAAAATTATAAACAATATAATTTTGGAATTTTGCAAAAGTAACTAAAGCTTCATTTGTGTTTTATTTGTTTTTTTATTTTTATTGATTTTTCTCCTTATATGTGAAATGTTGTAAAGCTAAATATTTAAGTTTTGTCTCTAATCTTGCTCCATCAGATCCTGAAAATGCCTGTTTGGATAACTACCCCATCCACACCATCACCGGCCTCGTCAAGCGCTGGCTTAGAGAGCTTCCTGAACCCCTCATGACATTTTCTCTCTACAACGACTTCCTGCATGCTGCTGGTGACAGAACATTTACATATTTTACGTTTTGTTTGTAAGCTTGTTTTGCATTCACAGAATGTTGAAATCATTCAACTCCCCTTTTACTCAACATGCAGAGCTGCCAGAGAATCAGGAGAGAATAAGGGCTGTATACCAAAAGGTCGATGAGCTTCCTCCTGCTAATTACAACACTTTAGAGCGGCTTATTTTCCACCTTGTCAAGTAAGAAGATGCTTGCTTCTCATTTAAATGATTAAAGCCTAAGATTTTAACTAGTTTCTGCTTCAGGGTGGCAAAGGAAGAGAAGCACAACAAGATGTCGCCAACATCTCTGGCTATTGTGTTTGCTCCATGCATCCTGCGCTCAGCTGATATAAGTGACCCTTTACTTTGTATGAAGGATGTGCCCAAAACTACCCTGTAAGTAACCATTCCAGTACACTACTGTAACCTGTAAACCTGGTATGGTTTATTTAATGACTTACAATAAGTGTTTGTAAAACGTAACGTTTTATGCAGGTGTTTGGAGATCCTGATCAACGAGCAGCTGAGGCGCTACAACGAGAAGATGCAAGACATCCAGGAGCTGGAATATGCCGAAGCCCAGGCTGTGCATAAACTCAAACTAAGGAGACAAAACACGGTGAGACCACAGAGGCACAACCAAAAAGGCCTCTGATTGTAATTTGAATTTCTGGAAACAATATCCTGATCTTGTCTGCATTCTTCTGACTGCATGCAATCCAAAAATATGCATCTTATCATTAGCATCTCTTTTTCTAAACGACTGCACAAAACTTCTACTTGCTGACAAAGACATTGTTCCCATCTTTGTCTAAATCAATGACAAGCCTTCAGAAATTTTAATTTTACGGGGGCAGTGTTTTGAAAAATAAATAAAAATAAAAATAAATAAAAATAAATGTAATTAAGCTTTACATTATGTTATAATGTTATTACCTCATCAAAAAAGTACATAGAGATTTACATGCATGTTTGAGAAATCCTTCGATCTCTATGGCAACCATTGAACTGTGCAAAACATCTGGGTGGCCGTAGCTCCGCCTTTGGGGTGCAGCTCCTACTTGGAGCGTCAGTTTTTAACCTTTCACAGAGAAGTCCTCTACTGCCACACCGATTCAGCTCCTTCAGACTAGCAGCAGCAATTAGCAAACACCTGGTTTAACTGTTCATCACCTGATCTCATTATAAAAACATTGTTAAAGGAAGAGGAGCAATGTTGTGATGATCTCCTGAAGGCAGAGTTTCAGTAAGAGCTTTTAAAAGAGTTCTTGAAGAGATGGAGGTCCAATTTTAAGTCTTTAAATTCCGAAGTCAAATTTTTTTTTTTAAGTCATAATTGATATATGTAGCTTTGTTTTTATATGTTTACTGGATTGCATGGAAAAGACATAACACTGCCCCTTTATTTTATTTGGTAGGGACATTTCACAATAATTTACATTTCTGTAAATGTGCCAGAATTGTCCAAGATGCTATTTTTTATCTGTTGTCCCTAAAGGTTCAACCCGCAGCTGAGCAGAAGGTTCCACACACTCTGCAGACTGAGGAGTCTGACAGCACCATCATAGAAAGAATCAAATCAATCAAGCAAGAGAAGTAAACAAACAGTGTTATTTTTTTTATTCCTTAAATTGCTGAAATGAAAAGATTTGATGCAACATTGTGTGGTTGTTGTTTTTTTTCCTTGCAGGTTGGACATAGCGATCAGGTTACCTGAACTGGAGCAGGAACACTCGGACTCTGCATCATCAGTGAGCTCAGACAGCCTGGACCAGCTGGGCGGCGTTGACTTGGAAGGTCAGTAGAAAGGTAAAGTACGTCAACCTTCTTCTGGGTTTGTACAAATACTTCCCCCTTTTATCTTTTTGCCTTTTTATCATGTTACAACAGCAAATTTAAGATGATAAATTCTCCTCACCCTTTATTCTGATGGCCCTTTAAAAGTCCAACATTTCTTGATCAGATTTAAATTTAATCAGATTAAATTATCTGAATGTATAATTTATACGAGCAAAGAATTAATTACATTCTCCAGGATTTATTCGGAGTAAAATCACTGACATGTGTAGTAATAAAAGTTTTCTTAAAAAAAATGTTATAACTCAGAAGAAGTTGTACTTCCAGAAATGCCAGAAATTGTACACAAATTGTATACAAGTAAAGCTCTATTTATGTGGGATTAGTTTTAACACATGCTATTTGTAATGATTGCAGAGATTGTCTGTGTTGTTAATCATGTCATTAATTTGAAAAGTAAAAATTCACCCACAAATCATCCATCCATCCATCCATCCAAACTCTTGTGATGAAACTAATCCCAAGCGAACAGGCATCTCTGTGATTTGGACAGAAATAAGTGGGATCCAAAGTATGATTAGGATCTTTTTTTTGTTTTCCTGATCCATTTTTATTTGTTTTTGGCTAAAAATGGAGGCTGCATTGTAAACCTTTTGGGTCCCACGCCAGTAAAACCCTATCGATCCGTAAATTACAGCATCAAAATCTCAGTCTTCAACTTAATATTATTCCACAATATTAAGTTGAAGTAGAAAGTATCTGTTTGGTTAAAAGAAAAACTCCTGGAAGTATGTTTTAATGACTCGATTAAATGTAACCAGTTACCAGCACGTGGCCACATTTTTTACATTTCCATCATAGTTAACTTAGCAACTGTGACGAACTCATCAGTCTTCAGGCTGAAAGAAAATGTTCCAAGAGAAGAGTGGGGAATTTTTGTTTCTTAAAAAGCAAGACATACTTGCACTGACCAAACACAGGCAATCAACTCATTCTCTGATTCCTTTCTTTATGACTGATTCTAACCAATACCTTCTGAAGGTGTTAGGTTTCATTTTTGTTCAGTGGTGTGTTGAAATATCCGGTGTATAATCATGCTGTGTCATTAAGCTACGCAGGATGTGAAAGCAGAAAGTGGTTAAAACAGAGGGATGTTAGAGTTTCAGAATACCAACTTCACACCCTCTGTAACCCAACAGATTCGATGAATTGGTTGGAACAAAAACAACTTCTTGTTTACTGTGTCTATAAATAACTACAGTCACACGAGACCAGAAAGTTCCTCATTATTACACATGTCAAAAAATCTTTTCACTGAAGCTCCATCTCTCTTACCAGGAAAGACGACGAAGTTGCCGAGAGCGCTGAGACCGAAATGCCCAGCTAAACCTGCCGGTCTGGCGCAGACGGTCAGGAGTCGCGCTGCTCAACACTCTCCCTCCTCAGACTACAAGCAGCAGCAGCAGCAGCTCACCAGCAAGACCTTTAATGGGAGGTTTGATGACCTGGACATCCCTTATATCGATGGCGCTGAAGATTGAAGCTGACACTAATTTCACACGTTCTGATAATATGAACACCTGAAAGCACTTTGTTTGACAGACTCTATTTGTCAATGCTGCTGAGAAGGACATCATGCTGACCCGTTCTACCAGGGTTCTTATGAGACATGCTCAGAAGTATTTCTGATCTTTATATGGAGGTTCTGCTAATTTCATCACTTTACAGAACATTTTGTAAAGGAGTTGAGGGATTTTTACCAGTTCTCTGTAACAAACTGTAAAATCAATGTCCCATTTTCTTTTCTCTTTCTGGTGGTTGTTTTGTTTGTAATAACGTAGCAAATACACTGTAGATGCGTTAACATTGTACTCATATTCTGACACTGTGATCAAGAATCTCACGGGAAAACCATGTATTTCTCCTTCTTTTTACGTTACTTTTTTTAGTAGTTTGACATTAATTAATCTGAGACTTTTTGTAAAATAATTTCTGTCTTTATTTGAACTGTGCTTTTTGCCATGACAAGGCAAGTAATCTACTTTTTTCTTTTTGTTGTTAAATGTATGTACATTTTGAAAAGAGCTGGTGTTGTCCATTTGGTTGTAATATTACCAGCTGAAACAAATAAATAGTTTATAGATGTTAGGAGGGACCAAAACTGCCTGAGCTAAATGTATAGGAATACATATATGTCTCAAAATTAAGCCGAGAAACTAAATGAATAAAATGTAATAAGCTTGAAAATGAAACTAATTAAATAATAAGTAACTCACACATTTATTTGCCAAAAATAAAATATAAATATCAATTTTGCCACACAGCAATTGCTGACTATGACAGTGTCTGGCAACTTCCATGAGGATATTAATTAATGGAAAGTTAAGTGGAAGGAAAACGTGGTAGAAAATGTTGCATCCTTTAAAGGATTTAAAAGCAAATCCTTCTCAAGATTTTGTGGGACCCATGTTAGTCAGCGCTTCTTTTCAACTGAGAGTAGAGCCTGGAGGAAATTAGCTATTTGCATGTTTAAGTTTCACTTTCAACTAAATAGCTTTCAGGTAGGGGATCGCCATATGTGACATTTCCTCTTTGTTACCCGCGGTGTGATTCCCACGAATCAACATGGGAGGGCCGTAGCATCGACTTTTCCTAAGCCAATCAAATGCAAAGTTGTATCGCCTTTCTGGTCGCTAGCCAATAGCGCGGTAGTATTTCGCAGCGAGGGGCGGGGCTAAAATGCTGGTACAGGAAGACGGACTGAAGTGAGGTGGGGATGAGAAATCATCATTTAGTTAGCTCGCTGCTAGCTGCCTATAGTTGAAGTGTAATGAGCTTAGTAGCCCAAATTTAGAATATTACTTTACTTTTGGTGGGGACAACGACGACCCTTTGACATCAAGAATGAACATAAGCTAACAATGACGGGGGAGAAAAAGAAGAAGAAGCGGCTGAACCGCAGCATTCTTCTAGCAAAGAAAATTATAATAAAAGATGGAGGAAGTGTGAGTTAAATATTTATTTATCTTCGTTAACTTAGCTTACCATTGAATACAGTTGCTCTCGACTGTTTGTGTGGGCCGAAGCCGTGTGTAGCTCATGTAAACACCGCAAAGCTGGAGTTGTTTATGGCTGTCCGTTGAACATAATGTAACCGTTAAACGTTGTCTGGCGGTTGGAGGCACCGCTGAGCTAAGTGGCTAACAGTAACACAGCGGCCTGCTAGTGGTTTACACGTCAGCTCAGGTAACGCTAGCTAGCTAATGTCAACAACACCGATGTTTCTTCCTAAATTACTTATTTCCTTACTTGGAATTGCTGTATTATTTCGCCTTACATGTTCATCTTAAGCTTACCGAGTTCTTTGTAAAGTGTGTGACTTCTCAATAAGTCAGGAAGCCCAACGTTTGCTTGAAGTCTTGGATTCACCTTAGCTTTTTTTTAATATTGACTGTATTTGTTATGAAAGTGACATCTGCGTTGTTGAATAAAACGACTTTTTTTTTGTTTGGCTTTTGTGTCAGAGTAGGAAAAACTCAGGGTTATACCTGGTTGAAGGAACAACATTTAAATATTGTCTGCTGATGTTTTATACGAGCTAAACAACTCGTACAACATTCCAGAGTAATAAGCGTTGATTCCATCTGCCACACTAAACATAAACTGTCCAGTAACATAATGTTGTCTTTAGTGGATGCTATGATTAGAAATTATAGCTAATTCAAAGATTTTTTTATAATTTTATATTTTTTAGCTGATTTTTGTAAAGCTCTTACCTGCTTGTACCAATTCTCGAGCGACAAGATACATTTTTACTTTCTAGAAAACATAAAAAAATAAACTATATTAAGAATGAAGCGTTTATGTCAAAATGAAATGAGGATTTCTCGGTAACAGCAAAGAATTACAAGGCTTTCTTGCTCTGCATCATTGACAATCCTCCAAGTTATAAGAGGTATAACATCTGGAGCTAAAATCTAATTAAAAGTATTTTGGAAAGGCTTGATTCGTTAATTTACTCTAACCACACAGAATCCTTAAGAAGCCTTTCTGTTTTGGAGTTGGCATTAATTATTCCCAGAAGGACCAGAGATCAAATAACATGGGGAGTGAGAGAGAGAGAGAGAGATACACAGCTCTGCAACTCCACAAAATTTATTACTATTTTAAAACAAAGATAGCACAATTAGAGCTACAGTGTTACACTTTATTTGACATATCTGCATCTGCAGCAGTAATATTTGTAAAGATCATTCTCTCTTATTTATTTTCCCTACAGAGTTAGTAGATAGTTAAATTGTGAGCTTTCAAAAGGCTGAAAACGTTTCCTAATCCAGCGTGATCCATGACAGACTGAACTGGACTCAAAGAAATAAAATACAGAAACACATTTTGCCCTGTGTTAAGCTTCTTATAATCAGCTGACCTCAAACTCAAAAGGGTTGCATCCTGAGTGGACAGAAATGTCTCTATGGAAAATAGTTTCTTTTAAAGTAGCTTTTTACTCATTTTTCTCTTATGACTTTGTTGTTGAACTAGTTAAAATCAAAAGGGCTAAACTTGAATCATCTTCTTAAGCAACAAATTTCATACTGTGTAATCGCTGATTGTAAAAAGATATTTTTTGATATTTTACAGTTTCCCAGAGGCCAGTCAGAGAAACAGCCAATCAAAATGTCTAGTGCTCTATTGCATAAATCTGATAATATTTGGCTTTCAGATATAACAACAAATTTTTAACAAATTTTTGACTTGTTTTAGTTGTGGATACCATTTAGAGAAGCTATTCTGCCCTAAACATCGTCACTAAATACAGTGATTAGGAATCTTGTAGTAATTCATCCTTTTTCCTCCTCTGAATTCATTTTTTAAATGCCTCAGTGACATTGAATACAGTTTGGTCGTCTTCTCTCAATAACATCTTCCACAACGAAATGTTACCTGGCAGCACTTATTTGTGGTGCGTTCAACAACTGGGAAAAAGTCAGACTTTTCAGTTTTTGCCATTCAAGCTTTGAAGCAACTCATCAACCAATTTCAATTCAAGTATTTTGAAGTAAGTTAACTAATAATGCTGATTATTCTACCCGTTTACCTTTCTGCTCTTAATGCTGTCACACAACTATAACAAATTGATATTTGCTGGTGAATTATTTGGATTTTCTGCTTGGGTTGAGTTTGCAGTCAACTGTACAACAAACATGCTGCTTATAGCTCCTGACTTAAGTTTTGAATACAGAAGATGGGTGGAGCTCCTTTGATCTCCACATCACAACCGGTTGAGTGTTTTGTAACTGCAAATATTTAAAAGCAGCTAAATTTGAAATCATTTGTAATGCTTCATCCAGCTGACCAGCAGTGTGCAGGAAAGGGATTCTGTTCTCCAAACACACAAAAGAAAACTGTTTTCAGTTTTCAACGGTAGCTTTTAAAACTTATATGTGTAAATGTCCCATGTGTGGCTTGTTGGCGGTGTTTGTATATTTGATGTTTTGGTCACAGTTCTGTGTTAAAACTGAAGATGAAAAATTTGTGATCCGCTTGTTTTGATAAGAGTAAATGAGTTATGTTCTATCCGAGGCTTTTGGAAAAGTGTGAGTTAATGTGGGATTAGTTATAAATGGAGTGATGCATCACTGTTATGCAATCAGTTAAAAGTCAAACCTACTGAAAATCTATACAAAGAGAGAGTTGCAAACATGGACTAAAAGGGAAACCACAAACATTTCATTTCCTTCGGTTGAGTTCTGGTCATCCGTTTTACTCCACTTCCGACATGCGTAGCTCTGCTGCTACGGTTGTTGTTGCTGCTGCTCCAGATCTGGTCTGACCACTCAGATCTGGAGCAGATCTGATTTCACCGACATCATGATTTCGGTGAAATCATGATGTCTGCATCATGATTTCACCGCCAACAGCCAGATTTTCTGCCATCTCCTCATCCAGCCACAGCAAATTGTGCATTGAGAGCTCACTGGTCAATAGCATTGAGTGCTATCATAATGTATTGCTTGGCGTCAGTTTCATTTAGAGGAAGTTGCGTCGTGTGTGAATCAGTTGAAGCTCGTTCCTCATTTTGTGCATGTCGAGTCAACATGATGACCTGAAATAAAGGGAGTTGTCAAGGGGAGGATGTGGACCCCAAGCAGCAATCTGCACTGCTTTTACACGATTGGAAATAAATATGAAAACAAAACTGATTAACTCTCAAAAATAGCATCTAATGGTTTGCTGCACAGCATCCGTTCTCTGGCTCCAGCATCGCTTTGTCACTTCGAAAATTCACTTTGAAGTGACGGGACTTTCCCATAAGGGAGTTTGTTTTATTAGAGATAATAAGGATGTATAATCATGTTTCTCTGATTACAGAGGTGTCTGTTTTTTAGAATGACCTACAAATGTGCCTCTAGAGAGCGTTGCACTACTTTGACTCCATCTGGATAACAGCTGCTTTTGTTTTTTTTATTCATTTTCGATTAAGAGGACATTAGTGGTTTCAGGTTTGTCATAAGTCCTTAATTTATAGTTTATGTAGAAAAATCCGATCAAACATTTTACGCTGGTCTTTTTGCACCCAATTGAAAGAAGATGAATGAAATTTTAAAAAATAAGTGAAATGTGTTGGTATACATTAAATATTTCTGTCGCAATAATGAGTTAAAACAAGTAAATTTCCGCGCGATTTATCGTTTTTCTCTTTTTACCAAAAACTGGTTGACAACAACCTTCAGTCTGGTGTTTTGTCTCAACTACCCCGTTTTTGAAGGACAATTTTATTAACAGACCTCATAATTCATTTAATTTCATATTATTGTTTTTTATTTTGGATATTTAAAATGTCTTCAAGTTCCAGTGTTAATGTTCGTTAGAATTTAATTAGGGATGTGCCGATCAGGTTTTTTCCTACCGATACCGATACCGATCACCCCTGAGGGCCGATCCCCGATTCCGATCCCCGATACCGATCACATAATTATTATTTATTTATTTTTTATCATAAACACTACTGTTACATTATGTGGAAAAAGGAACCATGAATTCACCTTAATTTAGACAAACACTTGTTTTTGATAACTTTTCCAAGAAGAAAACTAAACAA
>CAEGAF010184551.1:0-85486 GCA_903067075.1 Micropoecilia bifurca
CTCCTTTTGCTCATCATGTGCTCCCAGTTTTAATTCATGTGCTTCTCCTCCTGTCCCCTCCCCCAACTTACCCCCCCCCCCCCCCCCCCCCCAAAAAAAAATCAAAAAAACACTAAATACGCAAAGTACTAATTTCCACATTTGTTCACTTTCAGCGACATGAAAGCAAAAATGCATCAGATTTCAGCAGCGCAACAGTTTGTTGTGGTTTTGCGTCCGGGCTCAGACTTTTTCCCTGCCAGTTTTAATCATCAGCATTCAGACCCCTCACGCTCCCCGCTCTCTGATTCATTGTTAATACCGTGCTGAATTTCCCGTCGTGCAAAATGAAAAGGCTCACACATGGCGGCGCGCGCATTAATAGTGAACCAAAACATTCAAAGGAATCTGCTGCCGACGCGCCGCAGAGCTCAAACGTTTCCAATAATTATTGCAAAGGCAGTAATTAAGTTTTGATCAAGGCCGCTGCCGACATCTCTGAGAAACAATAACGAATGTCGGAGCTGGGCAAAATGGAGTTGAAAACTGATAAACTCACTATTTATCTCTTTATCTGCCTTAACGTCCGCTGACTTATTTTTACTCTCTACCTGAATTGTTATGAGAAAAAAGCTTAAAAAGAAAGAGGTTTCCATCCCAGCACTGTTTGAGTGTGTGCTGCTTGACGCCGAGTTTTGGGCCAGCGGCCGGTTAGTTTTCCATCAACAGATATGCCTGTCATCATACGGGTCCAAGTGCTTGCCCCGGGCCAAGATATGAACTAATAGCAAACTCTGATAGTGCTGCAGCATAAGGACAAACGGGGTGTGTGTGCGAGTAGGTGTGGGGCTACAACAGATAAGAGCGAATGTCTGTGGGTGGAAAAGATGGCCACATCTGGCTGCTTAAACGTGTGTTTGTGCATGTGTGTGCATGCGTGTGTGCGTTTAATAGTCTGCTCAGTGTTTCATGGTGGCAAATCGCTCGTTCTGTCTCATCTCGCAAAACCGCTGGACGGCAGAGTCTGCACAGGCCTGATAACGCACACATGCACCCGCGCAACGCATGCACAAGCTGCGGTTTTCTCCCTCACAGAGAAACACACACACACACACACACACAACTCAGCTTCCCACTGACTTTCCAGACCAATAAATACTGCAGTCTGTTGACTACCAGCAGGTCCGTGTTCTCACGGCTGTCGATGTTCATCCCCCTGCTGGCAAGGTCGGTTTTGTTAGTAAAAGCTTGTACTTCTGTGAAGCTCTGTGAAGGCTGAAACAAAGCTCACCTGCTCTTATTCGGCGGAAGGTGTTCTGCTCTGCACAAGCCGTTTTCAACATTTAGACTTTAAACAACATCGCATAAAAAATGCTAGAAAATCTATCAGCGAAATTCTTCTTAGGCCTGAAAACCTTTCCGCATTTTGATAAGCCCGGGATTTAATGTGATAGAATGTCACAAAGTGTGGCATGGCTATAAAGTGGGGAAAAAAAATATAGCTTGAAAAACATAAAAAATATAAAGCGTATTGCATACTTTTGAATCTTGCCCATTTTACTCTGATACACCTAAATAAAACCGAGTGTAACCAGTTCTCTCCAGAAATCGCATAGCCTATAAAAAGAGTAAACCTACGTCTAATTTATTCTCAGTATTAATTGATGAGAACATTAGTAAACAAACCGCCTTATGATGGTCAAGAACTTCCTACAGACTAGTCAGGGATAAAGTTGCAGAGAATTTTAAGGTAAGATTAGGTTATGAAAAGCTTTGTCCAACCCAAACTCATCTGAAACTGGGAGGTAAACATTGAGCAAGGAGGGAGAATGAAAAAACTCTTTATGGGTTTCCCTCATGAATGTGTCAACAGGGCAACTATCAAGGTCTGCACACCATGAATTTGACTTTTCTTGTCGAAAGGAAATCCTAATCTTCCTGTCCTTCGTTAGCTATAAGTTATAAATAGCATGGTAAATTGACTCAAACTATACAGTACTTTTCCAGTCATGCATCAAAGTGTTTTTACGCTGGAGCCACGTTTACCCAGTTGTACTTGCAAATGTGGACGCATTCATTTCACCAGTTCTCAGATCTGCACATCTGGCGGGAGGAAGTTAACCCCAACCACCTCAGAACCCAAAACTCTTGAATCGCAAGAGTACTTTCTTTTCCCACTGTGTCACAATCGCCCCAGGAACACAACAAAGATGTGAGCAGGGCTGCTCTGGTCAGACGACAGTAAAATGAAACATTTTTGACCAAAATGCAAATCACTAATCATAGCTGTTAAAGCATCCCAACATGCTCCTTTACTTAGGAAGAGGAGGAATGTGTGCTACTTTCTGTTGGTCTATCCCATAAAACCTCCCAGGTTTGTGGTTGTAATGTCTCAATATTTGTACACAGTTAGCAGGGAAATGATCCAAATGCACATTTTGAACTGGTTTAAGGATGCAGAGAGCTGACAAGCATCAAGTTTCTGGAAAGGTCCTCAACTCAGTCCAGTTGAATTGTTCCAAGGAAACCAGAAATTTACATCAACTTTACCGATTCTATCAGGAGAAGAGTTCAAATATCAAACCAGAATTGTACAGGAAGCTTGTTGATGTCTACAAAACGTCTGTGTTCAGGGTGCCACTTACTGAGGGATATTTGATCAAATACCAGTGGCCATGTGTGTGTTTGCCCCTGTATGCATAATTTTGACCTTGAGTGGTTATTTGTACGGTCCATGTTTTTTTACTGCTGAAAACCTTTGTGTAACTGGCTTTGTGCAAATTTAGATGCACTTCGTTTCATTTTCAGTAAAGTTACTTCCGAGATACAGAACAGGAGAAACAGCAGAATGGAATTTCGAGAGATGTGGCCGGAGAAACAGATAAGTGAAGAAGAGTCGTAAAAGCCGATAGGAGCGGCGCAGACGGAGATGGGGTTGTCCAGCGGAGTGGAGCGGAAAATGGAGGCAAGGGAAGATGAGAGCGGGAAAGATAGGTGAGCTGAGGAGGAGAGAGCAATCTCATCTCTCTAGCACAGAGGTTATGAGGCTATTGAACTCAACATAGAGCTGTAATAAAAGGCGAGGACTGTGTGCGTTTGAGAGTGTGCGCCGCGTATGTAAAACGTAGAGTTAATACTGCTGGCTCTTGATGGTAATTTTGGCCTGTCACTCTTCTAAAGGCCATCTCTGTGGGCCATCAGCCAGCCGCACTCAGACACGGGCGCACTGAAAATGTCACCATTATCACGGTTTGGTTGTGCATGCGTGTGTCTCAATGTGTTCCTCCTTTTGTCTTTTTCTTCGTCCTTAAAAATTCCTCCTCTCCCCTTGACTGTGTATTGGGTGTGCAGGGTGTAAATATTTGCGTGCACAGCAACATGTAGAAACCCGCATGTATTTCTGTGTCTGGTGACACGTCTACAACTACACCTGTCGACTGGAAGAGAGATTTATCTTCCAACAAGATAGTAAATCTAAATGTGGAGATCAAGGCGTATTCAAATGTCAGAATGGCCCAGTCAAAGTCCAGACCTAAATCCATTTGAGAATCTGAAGCAAGATTTGAAGATTTTAATAGTTCAGTGACAGCAAAAGATTGTTCTACTTCCCATTAACTTAGAGGGAATGAATACAAATGTTAACTACACTATTTAGATTTTAGTTTTGAAAGCATTTTGAAGTTATACATGTCTCTCTTTGGCTAAGGTTTACATTCATGTACTAAAATCCCAACAAAATAGACTGGAGTTCAAGATTGAAATGTGACCATATGCGAAAATGTCACTGTATGACTACTGAGTGCATTGTAGTGTTTTAATTTGCTACAACGTAATCATCTCTCTGTATGTTTTCAATATTAAGGTTTATTTGTAGTAGGAAATGCAATTATTGTAAAAAGGTAAATAAGGAATCATAAATAACTGACAAAATGCGTTTAATATATTTCAGGTTTTTTTTTTTTTTTACCTTTTTTTGCTTTTTGCAGTTTTTATTGGACTTTTAGAAAAATAAGTAAATGTTTATGTACATCTGTGAATAGGTAATGAAAATATGCACTTACCATCATGGGAAAAAATTAGTGCATTAAGATTTTTGATTTATCATGACAACGGTGAACTCTAGTTGAACATTTCTGCAAACCCCCAAAACTAACAGTGTGGTTGTTACCTTTGTCGTTTGAACCTTATTTAAAAGCATAAATGACAGCAATATATTTAAAAAATAAGATTCAGTGCCATTATTGTTTACTGCTTAGCGCTTTTAGTAAGCAGTGTGCTGAAGCAGTTTATCTGATAATAATGAGTAGGTTTTAGAGCCGTCTTTGTGTTTGCTAGGCTCTGATAGATGTAGGTGAAAGAACCTTATTGAAATAAATGACACAAATCATCAAAATTATCAAAGGATGGGCAATAAGGACTATATAATACCTTGACGATCCTGTATCGGTATCTCTCTTTATTTTATTAGTCAGGAATAAATATGAATGCTACAGGCTGCTGGTGTATTTTTTGTAATTGTTAAACTCACAGAGCTTCAAGCTGACTGAGCAGGAACTCGATTCTTTTCACAGTCACAACCAAAAGGCCTGGCTTTGTGTGAGTGGGTGCAGGATTGAAGGGTTATTTTCTGGGCTTGTAGCTAGCATTGAACACGGGGCTCTGCATGGCATTGTCCTCAGGGAGATCAATGACATTCCCCTCTCTTGAACCCGCAGATTATCGGAGCGCCTGATTGCTTGAAGATCTCCCCTCTCTCTTGATCTCCCTGCCCTCTGTCCTTCACTCGGCTCTCGGCGTCAGTCTTTGTCTTTGCAGTCTCTATATTTTTAGCATTTTGAGGTTTAGAAAAACAGCAGGACTTTAAATCTTTATAGCGAAAGAGTGGATCCGAATAAAGTTCAGCTGTTCTTGGGCTCAACGCGTCTGACGTCGACTAATCCGGGATGGAAAACTTTTGTCAGCAAAACACCTTCTGCTGGCCTGGCGACATATAAAGTGACTTTTGGGGAATATTCATCAAAACACGATTCCAAAAAATTGTACAATTCGCTCCCTAATCGGCCCAACAATAATAGATGATCAAGATCAGTTTTATTTCTTGTGTTTGTGTGTGTTTTCTGGCACAGACCTAGTCAATGATTGTAACTGTTGCTGACATGGAAGCTAAGCTGCAGGAGAAGAGTTTTGACTCCAAGTGCACACTTCTTCTTTCTGCCTCAGAGATTAAATCTTTCATGTCTTGGCCCTCTGCTCTTTCTCTTCTTTATTAAGAAACTCTCTGTTAAGGGAGTTTTGTTTTAAGCATCCATATTTTTAACACCTTGTCAAACAAAAATAAAGAAAAAGGTTCAGATGTCTACTATTTGTTTCATGAAAACCCTGCAGAGTAGCTATGTTGTGTTTTTTATATGTTATCTTACATAGAGTTCCATCCAGATAACTAAAGATATACAGGATACAACACCAAAGAAGAAACTACACTTTTATAGGTATAGTTTCTTCCTTCCTTTTTTTATTTAGATCACAAAAAATAAACAACTGATTTTGTAAGGAAAAAAATCAGATCCAGAACTGTGTCTGTCAATTCATTCTGTGTATAGCCATATGTTAAGTGTTGACATCAGTTCCATAAGCCAAACCCAGGCCTGAACACAGCCACACCTGTAGGATCAAAAAATTACTTATTTACTGCCTGTCTAACTACTTGAAATAGGACCTAAAAAAGCAACACATTATGTAATAATAAAAAAAATAAAGCAATTAGGAACAGACGTGAAGCTTGGCAAAGTAATTTTTTCACAAATGGAGAAAATATCCAACAGTGAGGAACTTCTTCCCCCAGATTTGCTTGCCTGTCACGTTTATTCCAAGAGGAGAAGCACAACTAATACAGGAGGTTGAATCTTTTATTGACGCTCTTTGGACAACAAGAAAGGGACTGGGCAGCGTTGCATTGATGGAAGAGCTCCAAGGTAAAACCGGCATCTAACCAGAAAGGTCCGTATCACGTTGACCAAAAATCAGTTTGATGATCATCTGATGTTATCGTCATGGAGACGCAGTGCTGCTTCAGGACATGGACAACCTGAAGGAAGGAATTAGATTGCAAAGACTGGTCTGTAACAAATACCAAATACCCCCCTGTTTTGAATCCAAATATTTTCACCAAGAGAGCTTGTAATATAATTTCTGATGAGCTGAGAAAAAATGTAAAAGTGAAAATATTAAATTCTGTGATGTGCCAGATACTTTTCCACAGCTCTGCAGATCATTATTATGTGGCAACGTTGCACATCTCTGGTGTGCAACGTCTAAGAAATTCGGTTGGTTCAGAGGCACATTGATTTTTTTTAAAACACTGTGGGCAGAATGTGGGTGGAAAGCAACGAGGACGGTGCCATTCTGGACGGATGTAGTTTAGAGAATCATTCAGTTAAAGAATAAATTACATTTAAACCACTGTAATGGACAATAGAAAGGTCTCATGGAAAAGACAAAAGCACCAGGAGTGGAGGTTTGTCTGTAGTTGAGTACTCTGTCTTCAAGAATTGTTAAGTAATTTAGTGAGATGGGGTGGCACTGGGGGCAAAGAGTTAGGATTTTACATCAAAACAAAAGGTTTCCAGTGTAAAAGCTGTTCTCTGCAGGCCATGCATGCCCTCGCCATGAAAACTTGGGTGTTTCCCAAATATTTAGGTTTCTCCCCATAGTGCAAAGACTTTAACTGGACACCAGCCACCTTTGGGTTTGAAGAAGGCAGAGGAGTTTCTACAGTTGAATGAAATGCTGTTGCAGTAAGTAATGAAGAGCAGTTTACAACAGCGAAATCCAATATTTTCAACTTTCATCTTTTGAAAATAAAGAAAAGCGAATGTCCTTTTATAAAGGTCATTCTTTAACGATATAATTTGGAGAAGAAAAACAAAGCGATTAAGACGGCGACGTAGTGACTGGCTTTTCTGACATTAAGAAGTCGGGAGGTAAAACAAAACATACGTTTTGTTAATTAAACACTCAAACTCACTGGTTTATAAAATGATAACAAGGAACAGCTTCTAGCTGCCCACATAATGAAGCCTGAAGATGCTGAAGATTTTGCTTTGTGAGAAATGATGAAGTCCTTGGGCCAGAGGAGTTTTTTCTAAGATAATATCTTAGTTGATAGTTGATGTTGTATAATCCTACTATGGGCATCTTGAGAACCAGTAAGAATGTTTTGGATTGCCTCTTGTGGACAGTAGAAGGTAGCCCAGGAGATTATCCATAGAGAGGACCATTTAGGTCCACTTGGTCCTAAATAAAGTCTTAAGAGTGGACAGCATTGTCACCACTGGGTGGGAAAGGCACTGAAGGTCTGAGCAGATCCTGTTCTCTAAACTCCCCTGAACACACCAGGTCAACAGTGAGCTGCTAGTGGATGGTGGAAAAGATGGATGAGATAAAGTCTGGACAAGAAAATGTGTCAAGAGGCTGGAAAACTCATTGGACAGGGAAGAATGTTGACCTGCCAACAAACATACTGCTCTGGAAGAAATGAAGAGACTGCTTTAAGTCATCAAGTTTCTCAGATTTTACTCTTTATATGTTAGAGTAACACGAACATTGTTCTTTTACTCTATGAACTACTGACAACATGTCTCTGAAATTCCAAGCAAAAATGTAGAATGTATTTGCATAAAATGAGAAATGCTCAAAATGACAAAAAAGATGCAACACTTTCAGACCTCAAGCAATGCAAAGAAAGCAAGTTCATATTCATTTAGAAACAACAATATTGTTTCCCAGAGCTGTATATGGATATATATGGATGGTCCAGAATGGCCCAGTCAACTTAAAGATCAAAACCCAGTAGATACTTATGGCAGTAAAAGAGAATGTATTTTTATGTTTTTGTAGGTGTCATTGCGGCAAAAAGAGATTCTACAAAGTTTTGCTTGAATTGGAGAAAATATTAACGCTCACCAAATTTCATAATTTGGGATTACCTGTAAGACAAACGTTATCTTTTGTAGACTTCAACAGTTTGCAAATATTGTCTTGGTCTACCACATAAAATCCATAGAAAGATATATTAAAGTTCAAGGCTGAAATGTGTCAAAATGTTAAATAATGTGTGTGAGTAACACCACTACCAAGATTAGCCAATATATAAATACAAAAGTAAGATTTTGGCTCCTGTGAACATTTTATTGAAACTAGTTTAGCTGTTTAAGCCTTGCTGGTGAATATTTCTTGTTTAGAAATATTTGCATCTTCACTTGGAAGAACAGTACCTAGAGAGCCACAGAGACTCAGGAATACTCAAAGAACTGGAAAACAAACACCTGATTGATTTTTTTTTCTCCCCTCTTTCTTTCCCTAGGATTTTTTTCTTAGATGCAGATATTGAAGTATAAATACATTTTCCTTGCAGGGGGGGGGGCTTGTTTATGAGGTAGAGGCTTCTGCTTCGGATGAAATTTGCAAATTATGCGTTTATGAAAAATAAACACGTGAAAGGGCTCCAAGTAAGCCAAGAACAAGTCTGGCGGGGTGAAGGCTAAGAGGGGAGAGGTGAGCCGAGGAGAGTGAAAAACGGAGGCGGAAGATTGATCAAAACGAGACGGAGGGAAAGGAGCCTTCTCTCCCTCACCGCATCCACAGCTGATGCTGCTCTCAGCCAGAAGGTTCCACAAAAACACAACGGCGCCTTCGCCACGGAAATGGCACACACACAAGATACACACATTAACATCGGTTTGCTCTCCGCGCAGACACAGGGGCGCAGAAAAACGCACGCAGGTGGGACTGCGAAGTGTAGCGTGCCAATTTGCGGTGCCCCTGGTCCCCTGGTCCCCCCTCAGGAGGCCCTCAGTCCGGCATCCGACCATGCCAAGGTTGGCACCCGTCCCGCAAACACGCTCGCGCGCACGCACGCACACACTCACCCACACCTTCGCTCGCGCGCTGCGCCGTGGCTCGAGGCGCCGCACTACCGGGGCTCTCTTGTGCGTGTTTGTTTACGTGCGCGCGCTTCCACTTTTCTACACTTTCGCGGATCACGAGAGACAAACGCTGAGGGGAACGTGCGAAAGACACCGCAGCCCTTCGCACAGGCGGAGCGAGGAGAGAGCAGCAATCATTTTTTCGCGAAACTAATGGTTCACGTATCCGCTCCAGCACGAGCGCCTCCTGTTATTTTCCTCATCCCGCTGCCCGTGGAGGGAGAACCTGGGATGTTAGGAATTAATGACATGGGGAAAAGAGCGTCTCCATTCTGACACTCTGCCTTGCAGACGTTTTGTTTTTTTTTACAAATTATTTAGCAGCTGAATAATTATCTATCTCAACGAATGTGTCGGGATGGAGAAGAGACTCGTTGTCATTTCAGAACAGTACCGCGTGATAAAATGCGGTTCCTGGTTGACGGGAACACGATGATACATGTTAAACCTTTCACTTCCACCTTCCTCTCCTCGGGAGATCTTGTTTCTTCTGGATGTGGGCCTGGAATCTCACTTGAATATCTTTATATCCTGCTTAGCCATCAAGAGTTTCTCCGGCCTTTTCTGTAGTTTGGCGAACTCTTGACAGATCTGTGTTTTGATTCTCTTACGGCCTCCGCTGTCTTTCCACTGTTTTCTCATGGTGAAATCATTTGTGTTGTCAAAAATAGATACATCAGCATTCAGCAAGACTTTCAAGCCATTATGTTTAGTACAAAGTGTCAAGCAGTGTGCACTTTATTCATATCACACACTGATTACAAGATTATGGGTGTGTGAATTTCGCCTAAAGGGAAGTATGTGCCACAAGTCGAGGGGTAGCTGATGCCAATCATCAGTGGTCCAGTACAGGGTACCTGACAGCTGCCCACAGGGGCACCTGCAGGATGCTAACGGGTAGCTACAGTCCACCTCATGTTTCAACAGCTTGTCAGACCAACTGTTTGCAGCCGTGACGTCATGCACTTGTTTTCTCCATGACTTATCAGGCTCTCAAGTCAAGAAATGAGAAATGTTCAGAAGACATCCTGTTCTCTTCCTTGAGGTTTGTGGACATTTGTTTTGATACCTACCATGGCATTCCAGGTGTAGACTTTCTGGTGTGATGGGTTACTTTGGAAAATGAGTACTCTGAAAACTAAAAAAAAAGATAACTGACTTTTGGAAGTCGCCACATCATTCTGCACCAACAGTAGTAAATGGAGGCATTGTTGAATTGGTGGAAAATGACTGTTACTTGGGGTTTGTTCATATATTAGTTATTTTGAGCCACATTTTGTTTGCACAGAAACAAAGGCCCAACAACAGCTGTAATTCTTAAGGAAACATAGTTTTAATGTGTCATCTTTTCACACATGATAACAAAAGTCTTAATGCACTTTTCTTGTTTTGCGTTACTGTGTAGTACAGAAATCTGTCTCTGATCAACAAAACCATTTTGGGTAATCTGGATTAAGTGGCTGGTAAGAGGCACATTCTGTCAGGTTACGCTGAGACCATTGTCTCTATGGAGAGTTTCTGCTGCTTCCTTCTGGTCGTAGGTATAAAATGTCAACTGTGGAGATCAAGAGACATAGAGTTTCCTTCTCAGCAATGGCTACTGTTTTGCTCAATGACTTAAAATGAGCATTAGGAGTTAGTGCAACTGCACATTGCATTTTTGTTGATGTTGATTGGTTGAACTTTGGCTTTTGTGTTTTCTCTGTTTATGTGCTATTTGATATGTGTGACATGGTGAAAAATGAAATTATTGTTACCCTTACCTTTACTTTAACTGGATCATTGCAAAAACTTGACTATTCTCTTTTTTTAATCATCCAGTTGCAGATTTGCTAGAATGTTTGGTGTAGCTGTAACCAAATTAAACCAAGCTCATGTTTGCCTCTAAAATACATTAATATTCCACAAAAGGTCTCAACCTCTTACCTGAAGCAGCAGTGAGAGGTTTGTATAATCACTCTGCTATTCACCTCTTTTGATAATCGATCTTCATCTTCTTTAGACATTGCACTGTATGGAAACCAATTAACATTTTTAAATGCCTACAAATATGTATAAACTGCTAAATCAAAAATACATTAGAATATGTATGCTGTGAGTCCCACCTGAACAGCTAATGCAAATTAGTTTTTTATTATTACTTTTGTTTATTTCTCCTTGAGTAATTCTTGCTTTTTTATATGAAAGGATGTGTTGCATCACAGTTATTCACCTTTGTCTGCATGTAACTCTTAAGTCATTTCGGTGTGCGTGCTTTTTTTTTCTTAGCTTCTCACCAATAAAAGTCCAAACTTTTGTTTTGGATTCACACATTCCTCTTTTGGGACACATCAGTCTGGGAGGATGTTTGCTGACAAAACGAGATTTTCTTTAATTTTCTTAACCAAATCACGAGTCTGCTCCACCGTTTGTCTTTCCCCCTGAGCTCTGTGCTGCTAATGTCATTGCCTGTGTCCTCTGGGCCAATTATGCTGCTGCTATTGTCAGACGGAGCCACATATTGTTTCAGCAATCAGTACCAGTGTGTGACAGCATGCGTATGGGATAACGCGCATGAGTAGAAATTAGTATCTGGTGCGATAAGTATCTGTCCAGTAGAGGGTGGAGAGGATAGGAGATTGAAAGATAAAGCAAAGAGAAAGAAAGACCTGACTCCCGTCTTTCTGTCTTTTCGAGACCCAGCCTATCTCTAATCAGGGAGACGCAGGGACGACTGCACTCAATTATTCCCTCATTAGTCAGCAAATAGGAGAGGCCAGTGAAAGCCCCGTCTCTCTTTGTCTCCTCATTACTCTGTCACCGCGTAGACATTTGTGACCATTGTTCTTATATATTCTGGCATTTTGAGATGGATTTGAGCAACTCTGTGTCTCAGGAAAGTCTTTGATTGTGAATGTCAAAATGGTAATGAACATTGGGGTGGCAAAGCCAGGCTGAAAATGTAGTCTGACGCTGCTAATCATTTGTTTCCTTTTCCAGAAAAAACTGGGGAGGAAACAAATATCAGGTTTTATTTATTTATTTATTGAACAGCAGCTTTCCAAAGGAGTTGAGATGGAAATGACTGACCTCAGCAGCAAAAGAACTACTAATGGGAACAAAAATGGACGTTGGTGATATCTAGGGCAGTAAAATTATCATTAAAAGCATCGCTAGTTCTAAAGACTCAACTGATCATGTGTTTGGGTTGCAGACTTTCTATAACATTGAATCATTATTCTATTTCATTTTCTTATCTCATTGGTTAATGCTAAACCTAACAACAATTTAAAAAGTAAAAAAAAAAAAAAAATCCCGGCTGGAGTTTGGGACGATTATGATGCATTTCTTTGATAAACAAATACTGAAATCTTGCAGATGTTATAGCAGAGAAGCGACCAGGGAAAATGGGTCGTTTCACAGGAAGAGCCAATGAGGCACAATGAAACCAGAGAACAATAACACACAGAGGAGGAGGTGAACGGTGGCAACATGGGCTGCAGGTGAGGGAGTCACACAGCTGAGACAGAGAATAAACAGCTTGAGCTAAGGATCCAAGAATTAACAAATTAAAAGGGGAAAAGTCAAACACCAACAGATCCAGCAGCAACGAAGGACTGATAGTAAAGTTGTCAAAAATAATTGGTATCTTTATTCATTAATCTCATCTATAGTAGTTTATCCATCTTCCTACTGAAAATATTGGACACAGCCCCAAATACAGACTCCAGTTGATCTTGGGAGAAAATATGAAGCAAAATTACCATAAACACAGAAACTGCTGGGCTATTGCTATCCACAAATGTTAGGGAATGTATTTTCCTGTTACTTGCTCAACTGAATCTTGAGCAAGTAAATTTAGATGAAAGCTGCACTTTCATCTACATTTTTTTTGTACATTCCTACCAATCTGCTCACTTCACATTGGTTTGGTTTCTATACTACAGTGATTGATTGTATTCTTGGATGTTCTTTTTGTTACATAAAGACAAAAAAAAATCCACAGCACTTAAACTGATATTGGGAATTATTTTAGTATTGAGGTTGGTCATTTTAGTATATAGCCATGTGAGAGTAAAACATAACCGTGACAACATGCAAGACTTCAAATGTTAGCTCTTACCTGAACGATCGAGTTGTGCTGAAACTTCAGTATCTACCTAAGTTAGAGCTCTAAACTTTGATGGCCTGCAGTTGAACCGGGTTACAGCAACCAGCTTGATTAAATCTGACAACAAAATTTCACTAACACTGCACTCTGCCTGAAATGCACCACTTTTCAGCCCTCAAGGTGTGTGCTGTGCCTCTGTCAGACTGACAGCATGGGGATGAATAAACTACCCTGACTATACTCTCTGTTAAACATGGGAAGGATATTTAGATAAGTGAACAATTAGTATTTAATGAACAAATACTTATTCACACATTATGGGATACATTCTGCTTGTTGTTGTTGAATGGCTTTATGCATTTCTGCATAATTTCATGAACTCCCGAAGACTTCAGTGCATTTATTCTGAGATAATTCTCCCAAATTCATATGTTTTTATCATAAATATTATCCGTTTTTCATCCTGATGCAGACGTAGTTTCTGCCCTCAGCTATGCAATGTCAAACACCTGTGTGTGTTGGTGTGTATGCGTGTACAGAGGCAATGCGGAGGTCATGTCTAGCCCCACGGCACTTCATTAAAATGCATGTATTTTTGGAGAATCTGCGCGAGTGCGTGCGCGCGCGTTCCTCTCGTGTTCACATAACTGTTTACATAATTGATGAATATGATAATGACACAAGCTGGCACTGTACTTGTGGGCATTTGTGCGAGTGCACAGATGTAGGTCTGAGTGTGTTTGTATTAGCTCGCTTGTTTTAACACTGGGTTTTTTTTTTCTTTTAGGTCTAAGGTAGGTGAAACCTCTTGTCGAATCGTCATCTTGGCCCTGACAGTTTGACCACTGACAGACAGCACTTTGTTCTGCTGGCAGAGAGGCAGGCATACAGACAGGCATGCAGGTAGACAGACACGCTGACAGCATATGGCGCGAGACAGGAGACCTGCGGACCCATGTGGTAGTTAGAAAACCCCCTTTCCTCCCTCTTTCTCCCCCACTCACCCCCCTTGGCATATGCCGTGCGTGGTTGGCTGTGCGCCACATGCCGAGCTGATGCCCTCGGCACGGCTGGGGCTGTGTGCCACCTGTGCCACTCGCTCCCACCGCAGCCCCCCGGCCCCCAACACTAGCTCTCTGTCTGCACCTGTGTCTGCCGTGGGAGAGAGAGCTGGAGAAGGCAAACATAGGCATCATGTCGTCCTCCTAATCAGTTCACTGGCCTAGCTGATGCAGTTTTTTTTAAAGTTACCTGATAAGATCCCAAGTGGGAGGTTTGTTTTTGTCCTATTTGCACTAAATATATAAGATGGTTTTGCAATTTGATTTTAGGCTCATTTTAGCATGATCTGTTCACCGTGCATTAATTTATTTGGTGATTTATATGTTTTTTTTATTTATATCATTCTACAGGGTGGGCCATAAGTTTCCATACATAGAAAAAAATAAACATTTTATATCGGACAACCGTTTTTATTTTTGTGGGACTCTGTGCACGTCTTGGACCACTTTGTGGTTCACCTGCCACATTTCCAGTTTTGCCACAGTGTTGTGTGTGTGATGCTCGTTCCATGATTTCTGTTATAGTTTTGTGCAACCATGCGACTTCTTCCCATCAGTATTATTTCAATTCTTTGCTCTTTTGTCAAACGCTTGTTCTTGGGTGTCTGAAATATTAAAGAAACACACATTTTACATTCTCCTATGTATGGAAACTTATTGCCCTCCCTGTAACAGCAAGGAATTTATTTTTTTTTTACATTTTAATATTTAGATTTAAAATAAATCAATTTTAAAAATATCATTCAAGAAAATGATTTTAAAAAATGATTTTAAAAATCTAAATTGTTTTAGATATTTAGCACAAATTAAACTGACCTGTGAATAATAAGATTTTACTTATTTATTTATTTACTGACAGATTCAGAAGAAACGTTTAAAGTGGATTAAACTGACCTGTTTGCTGCTCATTTACATTTTACTTCCTAATAAGATTGTATTGTCTATGCAGCTTTTAATTTTTCTCTGATAATTTTTAAGGAACTTTGAGATGCATTTAATTTTTTAATAACTTCCCAATGTCTTTGTGCTTCATTTTTCTGAATGCGTGAATCAAAAAATGGACTAATCTAATGTGAAGGCCAACTTTAAGTGCTTCTTATCTATGAAGCATTCAAAAGGCAGTTATGCTCCATCATAATGATAACAACAGACGCTCTAATAGAGGTTGAACAACTAGAAGATGCATTCAAGAGGAAGTTAAGTTGTGTTTAGTGGTGGATTAGAGTTAAGACACCTGAAGAGCTGCTGAAGTCACAATACAGCCAATCTAACCAGTTGTGTTGTGTTTTTCTCTTTTGATTAAAATTAAAGCAGAGCTCAAATAAAAACAACATAATTCAAAATGTAAATTTCACCAGCATCAGACGCAGGCCTTTTGGCTGAGTCTGGTGCGCCGGTCCAGATGTGCTGCTAACATTACAGCGAGACAGAAATCGGATTATGCAGGATTTAGTAAGCACACGTCTCGACAGCTCTGAACAACGCCACATAAATATTGACGGGCTGCCAAATGCACACATTGTGCGGGGCTACATTATGACGTTAGCTCCAAACACGCCTAGCTTTTCCACTTAAATGATGTGGAGCGTTGCTGAAAACTTTGTGTTTGTAAGTCAAGTCCTGTTTTGGGAAAATAACTCTGGTGCTTGAAAGTGTAGTTTGCTTTTGGATAAAGTTCAGCGTAAAAGGGATAGAAAGAGATTTGAGTGTTTGGTTGTGTGTGTGTGTTAGGGGGAGGAAAAAATTAAAGGGAGAGAAGAAGATAAAGCAACAAGGCTGCAGGTTGCGTGCAAACTGGGCAGGTAAACAGAAAGAGAAACAAAAAGACTCTTATCTACGGGCCCTGCAAAGAGTTTCTGCAGGCTACACTTTTGTTCAGACACAGAGTGGTTGAACAAACTCTGCATTATGCAGCAGGATTGTGGTCAATCTTCAGTGGAATCATGATTCATCTGCTGAGCCCCGAGCGTTTGCAACGGGAGAAAAAACACTGTGATTAATAACGTCAATCTCATCCACAGCGACAAACCCTCCGCTGCCATTTCGTCATAATTCATAGCTGCCCTGAGAAAAGCAGCAAACGTCCCAAATAAATCCCAGATAATCCCCCAAATCCTCAGGTCCTTTACCACAACTGCCCTCCTCACACACACGCACTCACTCACCCACACGCACGCATTCTCATCCAGGTTAGCTGGCGAGGCATGAGGCAGGACGCAGCACACCTGACCCCACGCTGACGTTTCCCCACGCAGTGCCAAAATAAAAGGTTACCACACTTTATGCGCTTGACCACACATACACACACATTTTCATTTCGCTCTCTCATTCAATCTGAAGTAAGCAGCCCAGTTTAGCAGTAAGCTCACACAACCACACCTGACACTCACTCACTCACTTACTCAGGTGTGCCTGCTTCAGTCACAGTTGGCCTGAGGAATCATCGGAGAGTTTGTTGGATCAGCTGTTAGGTGAGAAGACTAAAAGTAAGATGGATTCAGGCCAGAGAGAATGACGGCCCAGAGATAAACAAATTAACAAGTGACAGATGAGCTTCACAGATGACCACAATTTACCCCGTTAACTCTAAAAGGACAGTGGTTATGAGACGGGAATGGCTTTCTCTCTTTTAAATGATCAGGAAAAAATATTGTGTATCTCAAGTGCAAAAAAAAGATGTAACTTGCTTATATTGATACTAAACAGTCACATATTTGTCTTGTCTTTAAATGAAAAGCATAGAACTAATCAGTATGTTCACAGTGTACAAAAGTTACTCTTTTATTTCCTCAGATGTACAACAGAATATATCCCAAATTAACAGTAAGTTTAATCCAGTCTTGACTGATTGAGTTCCGTTTGTTTAGTCAATGAAGTGAGCTAATTGCTGGAAAACATTTTAAGGGATGCAAAATTCTCAACTTAATGATTTAAACCAGCAAGAAAACCCTTCTGATGGGGTGTGGCAGGGATGACCCGTACCTGTGTCTGTTTCACATGAGTGTAAAATGCGCAGCGTTGCAGGAAAACTAAAAACGTCACTAAAAACCAGAGAGAGGAATCACTAAAATAATCGAAACAGACATTTTTTGTGTGCTACAGCTTTATTCTGCTGCTCTGTTGATCTGAAAGACATAACATTTACAGAAGCATGTCTTAAATTCAGATTATAATTTCCTGACTGCACCTTGGTGACTTACACAGACGTAACCAAAGGTTTGTGAATCAGCTACTATAAAATGGCAGATCTCCCCTTTGTGGCGGGTTTTACTCACTAAGTCCTATAAATACTACAGTTTAGTCACCTCGGTACACATGAAAAGACTGCATACACCACTTACTACGTACTATCAAGCCCCTCCGCTGCTGAGGCTGTTTGTTCAGGTGGATCGTTGTACAATGTGGAAATCCCCTTCAGCAGGAGAAAAAGCAGAAAACAGAATCCTAAAAGAGAAGGAAAGTGTCTTTGGGATGCACTATACGTGGAAAAAGTGAAAGCGAGTGATGGGAAAGAGCAACAAAGACTCAAACAAATCGTCTGCTCTTTAAAAGCTCCAAATCGTCAAAATGTTGAGATCAACTTTGGCTGTCAATCCCCCGCTTACTTCCATGAGCGCAAACAAAACACAGCTGTGTGTTTAGAATGACAATGGACACCCAAATTCAACTTCTCACTTCCATGTTTTCCTTCAGCGTATCTGCAGCTGTTTTGATTATTTTCTGTTTTACCACTTCATGGGGATTTTAATTTTTTTTAATTTTATTTCATTCATCTTAAAAATTGTAAGAAAATTTGTGATTATGAGCCCCAAACTTTGGCTGGATTCAATAATTTCATTCTGAAACAGCATTAATACTAATGAGAGTGAATAACAATATGAACAGAATCATTTTCTACAGGTTTAGGGAAATTAATCCACACAAAATAGTATTTAAAGGTCAGCAATTAAGCCCTAAATATATAACTAGCCACACCATAGGAAAGGCCCATTTTGTTCCTTTCATTTATTCTCTTTTTCTATACAACCGTAGATGTATTTCATTTTAAATGGTGAAGGTTGTGTTCTACCAAATAGCACTAAAAGGATGCAGCTAAACTCGAATTAGGTAATTATCAGTAAGATTGCCAGTAAGAGACAGAAGTTTTGGCCTCTCACGAGTCTTGACACAAGATTTGATTGATAACATTTTAAGGACGTCACATGGATTTAGGTATGGGCTTTAACTAGGCCATCCTAAAACACAAATATACATTGATCCAAACGTTTCCATTGGAGTCCTGACCATATATCTAGGGCGATGAGTCCCACAGCATGTTACTGCTACCACCATGTTTCCTGTGCAGTGTTACTTTAGTAGGGTAAAAAGTATAGTTGAATGTAGAATTACAGTGAGTGGGATGCTGAGAATATGGGCTTTAGTATGGCTTTTCTGCATTGTAAGGACAGTACATAGTTTTTAGTAATCTTTGTGTTTATGTGCCACTTTACGACGGCCTGTCAAAGAAAATCCCAATGAAATGCATGAAAGTATCTGTTCATATTGTGAAAAATAAATTAATGAGGTATGAATACTTTTAAAAGGCCCTATCCAACCATCCACGTCCGGCAGCCATTGGACGAGAGGCGGAAGGAGACCTTGGACAGGTCGCCAGTCCACAAGAGGACAAACGAGAGCGCATACACTCACACCTAACAATGAGTAAGTGGCCTCCTCAGCCATCAGAGGGAAAATGATGCAACTCAGCAGTAAACATACTCCTGTCCCACTTTTTCATAAAGTGCTGCCAGCTTAAAGTTACAAAAATAAAAGTGCCGGCTTTAACACTGGGGGGAAATAATAACGGGTTACAGTGACTTGCAAATCATTGCACTGTGTTTCATTATCTTCCTGCAATGCACTTAGGAAGATGTGCAGAGATGTCTACAAATATTGTATGTAAAAAAGTAGTAAATACAACCAGAGTGGGATAGAAATACTGGCTATCAGTGCTGCTTCACGTTCTTAAAAGCAATTCCTAACGCAAACAGTACTAAGAACAAAACGGCAGAAAAAAAGCAGGCCTACCGAAAGCCCCGCTAATTCATTCACTCACTAATTCATTCACTCACTTCCTGACTCGGCTTCTCAGGTGTGGACTTGAGCCTCGACCACCTCTTGATCTCGATGTGCGGAGACCCGCGTCTCTTTGAAATGGGCTCCACGCTCACCAAGCGGAGAATTTTATCTTTGTCTGAAGATGAATATTTATACGTACATTTGTATGCAGGTTTGCAAACTGAAATATAGATACCAAATTAAATATCTGGAGCAGTGATGATGTACTCGACTTGGCAGATTTTTCTCCTCCTCACTAAAATCTAAATAATTTCTCATATATCCTGCAGGTACCGATGGGGAAATTACCTCTCCAGCAGTATTTTGCCAGAGCTTGATAATTGATGTGAAACTTTTGATGCAGTACTATTACACGTAACAACAAAGTCCAACTGTGGATTTTTTATTTAATATGTGTATCTTTTTTTTTTTTTGCTCAGTTAAATGCACACCGTTGTGTAGCAAAAAGAAATACCAATTGATCTCCTTTTATATATTCAAATGATCATAAATATTTAGCAAAATCTTCTATAGAAAAAGCCTTAGAAGAGAAAAAACACTCAAAAGAAATGACATTTTATTGTGAAACTAAATGTTCTCATCACCACATAAGGGGTCAAGCTCCAGAAATGATCATTTAGCTGATCTCTAACCAGTATTTCTGAAAAATTAACCAGCAACAGGCTGTAAAAGTAAAAAAATACAGTGGAAAAGTTCATATGCTTTGTCACACATATCAGATACATTTTTACTCAAATAAAAATTGTCCTAAAAAAATTACTGAAGAAAAAAAAACTACTTGCCAAAGTAGTCCTGTTGTCATCCTGGTAGCTGTTTGATCATAATGTATGATTTAATTTGTGAAAATGATCTGATGAGACAAACCAAATGGTAAAGTTATGTGCAAATTCTAGTATTTTAGAGAATAGTGTTATTACTCAGGTGAAAGTAAAAAGAACAGTAAATTCAAATTACTCTTTCAAAGTTGGTTACTTTTTTTTTAGGTGCAAATCGTCCCTTTATAAACTCACATTGGAGTTGCAAACGTTGCTTTCGCACATTTATATTGGCCTGGGTTTGCAGCTCCACACATCAAATCCTCACTGTGCTGGATTGTTGGCAGGGTTCTGGACTGCTCTTTTATTCCATAACACTTTAACACATTTATCTATTTTGCTACCCAAGGATTAATACAACTATCCTTTTTGATTAAATTATCTGCAAACAATAAGCAGAAATAAAACAAGAGCTCCTAAGCATTGGGCTGTGTCTCATTGTTTGTCCTCCCATGTCTCTGTGTTGGCATACAATAGACTGCTGATCTGTCCAAGGCATCTTTCCTCCTGTCACTGAAACAGACTGCATGTTGCAGTCGTGTTTCCTTATGAAAAAAATTGTCAGAAATCACCTTTGACCCGTTTTTGAAAACCGCACAGTTGGTGTTGTTGTCGTCACTGACGATGCGGTTATTTTGTGATATTGGTCATGTTCTTGATTTTGGAACATTGTTGTGTAGAAAAAAAAAATCTCCCAATACTCTGGAAACGTTTCCAGGAATGACCGTAGCATAACAAGGCAGCCTTACTGAAAACATTAAGAAAAAAAGCTAAACTTACATATTCTCTCTCCCGTCCTCTGCTGCCAACAGCATACCAGTGGAGTCCCACACACTAACACACACATCAACGCATGCACACGTGCGACATGTTTTTTCCCCACATCTCTGCGGTCCAACATTCGACCCGTTACACTTTAAATAGCCTCACCACTCAGGCCGTATCACCTGATTGGTATCTGAGTGGACACCGAGCAGCTATTAGCCACGTGAACCTTGACACTCAGCTTCTTTGTCTAACCCCGGAGACGGAAAGAAAAGTTTGAAAATCTACAACACTTAGGAAAAAAAATAAAAATAATAATCCCTTCTGTAAGATGTGTGGGAGTGGTTGAATGAATTAAATGCAGCTAAAGTCATAAATTAGTTATATTAGCTTTTTTTATCACAGAGGGTAATTACAAGAGAAGGGTACAATCCCAGAGAAATACCTCTTTGATGCATGGGAGCTTTTGTTCTCGTCTTATCCCAACTCTGTTATACATCTAAAAGATAAAGATTTGTTATTCATGACTTACATGAGATGTTTTATGTGAATTAATCTGTTTTAATGCTATGCTAGCTGCTGAACATTCCAGGTGTTTGTGCTTACGAAGCGGTCTTTCTTTTGATTTCGATTCTTTTTTTTTTGCTTGTGTTTCTGTACAAGTTTGACTACAACAGAAAAAGCCAGGATAACTGTTTGGTCTTTTGTCTAAAGTGGATGAATAAATTAAAAAGTATATTCTTTCAAACATGCTCAATTAAACATTTGCAAATGAAAGTGGTTGAAAAATATATATATTAGTGTCTGAGATAATTCTTGATGCTGACTTGTCTTCAACAAACAGCTTGGTGTTACGGAGCATATTTCAGGTATCTAAATAAAATAGATGTTTTCTACATTTACTATAAAACGTTGGATAGTTATAATTAGTAGAGCTGAATTTCCAAACAATGTGATTTTCTTAAAAAGCTACGAATGTTTTCATGTTGTCTTTAACTTTAATAAAACGTACTCTGCTCAACAATTCATTTAATCAAGTATGGATTTTTGTGAGGTGGATTTTATTGTGTTTGAAATAAATTGTAAAAATGAGGCTATCAATAATATTTTTATTACATGTTTAATGCTAATTGAACAGAAACGGCTTTCACTGTCCCAAAGAAGGGAAATCTGGTACGATGATTTTTTTAATATGTACTCAATATGTAAATATTAAATAATGTGAATGTGTACTAAAATAAAAAAACACAACACAGTATTTGCAATACAGTACATCAATTCAGTACAAACAGATACATCCCATTTGATTATTTTTACTTTGACATTGACACTCAAGAGTTAAGCAAAAACAAAGAAGTTGCCTATAATGTTTATCATGTCATCATTTAAGAATGTTTAATGCAAATCTTTTAGTTCCCACATCATAACTGTTTGGATCGTTAATAGTATTTCAAATTTCGCTGTATTTCCAAGCAGCCAAATTTGTCTCTTTTTTTTATAAGCAAGGGAAAAGTTTTGGAGCCTTCTTTCAGCCAGCTGTCCAGTGGTGTGCAGCAGGTGGAAGAGAGAGGGAAGCCTGGGTCCGCTCTTCTCTGCGGCCTGTGGTGCTTTCTCTGGCATCTCACTGCTCACCATAATAGCAGTGCGACTGCAAATCTTCCAGCAGCAACCTTTTAAAACTGCTATGAATTGGCAGGGAAACTTTGCAAAAAAATTGCAAAAAAACCAAAAAAACAGTCAGACAATTTCTCTGTCCTCTTTGATGTTCCTCGTCTTGGACAAGTGTTTCAGTTGTAGCTTATTTAGGGCACTTTTATGACCTCTAAAACTATGTATGCCCAGCTTGTTACCCAAGTTTCTGCCGTTTTGGACTCCAGATACAAACGTCATTTCCTTCTATTTGGGGCTTTATTGAAGTGAAAACCAGCAAACAGACTGTTAATGATATTCGTGGATAAAAAAATAATAATAATAAAAAAATGATGGGTAGCTTCTTCAGAATCTGGAGCTGTTAGCTTACCGCGCGGCTCCAGAAGCGACGGGCGAGGCTGCGGCATTTTCTGACGCTTTTCTTCTTCTACTGTTCCCAACGCAGCTTATAGCAGAGCTGCTGGTTCGCGTTTAACCTTGGTCTCAATGTCACTCACAAGCCTCGTGTTTTTCTCCAACCAGCCGCCCTCCTCCTCCTCCTCCTCCCGCCCTCCCTTCCACAACACCGCCGCCGCCGCCGCCGCCCCCTTGGCTGGTGTGTTTGAGCTCCTCAGCGGGGGGCCTGCAGGCAGCGCCACAGATACGCGCGCGCGCGAACTCTCTGTATCCATCTGACGTGCACGTGCGCGGCCTCTTCTGCTCTCTGGATGTGTTAATGTGATAATTGAGTATTCCAAGTTCCGCCTGCAACTGTGTCACCGTGCTGCCCGACACGCACGCGCGCACACACACATACACACACACACACGGGCAGACAAACATCACACAGCCGGTTTGTCTCAGAATAGCTGCATCCTTTTTCGACAACATTCTTCAGCCTGAGCTGTTTTGAATAGTTACTGCGAACTCCTGCAGAGATTAAGCATGTCTTTGTTTATTCATTCACATATGTTACATAGGATACATATGTTGCTATTTTGTGTGTGTGTGTGTGTGTGTGTGTGTGTGTGTGTGTGTGTGTGTGTGTGTGTGTGTGTGTGTGTGTGTGCATATTTTGCATATTTAAAGCAACACATCTCGGCAAGTGGCGTAAGAAAGTCAACTAAATGACTGAAGATATTTTAGTCATTTGAGTTTCATGAAATAAAGATGCATGGAAAGCACAGATGCTGTCGCATTTGTCCTTCTCCTGGCTGCACACTGCCATTCAGCTGACTTAAAGGCAGCTGCTTGCTTATTTACATTGTCTGTTCTGACATATTTTCCATTTATGACAGGCAGTTAGGGGGGGAAAAGTAAATTATCATAACTCATTGCTCCGACTTAAGTAACATTGTAAAACTGCAGCAGTAAAGCTGCAGGTTGGTGGAACCAGAGCAGAAATACTGACTATTTATTCACCTAATGCACATGTGCCAAACTCAAGGCCCGGGGGCCAAATCGGGCCCGCCATAAGTTTTTCTGTGGCCATAGTCTAGAAGGACACAGAAGTAAAACTTTCAAGATTACATTTGTGTCCTTAAATAATATTTTATTGGTCAAATCAAAGCATTCTTATCTGTATTGCCAAATTACATCAATATGAAAAGATGCTAGACAATATTAAATTTCAAGAAGTTCTCATCGAATGCAGAGACAGCTATTTATTGATAGTCTAGCGTTTTGTTAAACTGTTGACATTCGTAATTTGGATATGGACCGAAAAGAAAATAAATTTGACGCCTCCGATCTAATGTGAGGTTTGCGGATTTACAACGCTGTTTTGTTAGGAGCAGAATAACAACACGTTACAATATTCTGGGCAAAAATATACTTAGCTTGTGTTTAACATGAATATTTTGACATCGAGACATAACGATTTCCAGCCATAATTCTTCGACATTCCTTTGCAGCGAACATTAAATCTTCTGGGCTTGTGCATATTAAGAAAACTGTGTTATTGTGTAGCTCTGTGTTAGAAAATTATTAGTTCTGGGTTTAAACCCAGCTTTCCTCGCACATGTTTTTCCATGCTCGTTATTCTGGGTTATAATACGTCTGCATTTACATTTAACAGACATTGAAAAACACATCGATTAACATTTTTAGAGCGAATAAATACTGATTTCAGCCTACACATCTGAGGAGTATTTAGACATTCTTTAGAAGTAGTTCCAACCACAAAATTCTCATCTTAAGAAATAAGATTAATAGCATCATCTTTGACATTTGTTTCTAATGTCGGGTAAATACCAGGACGGAGTAAATCTGTGCAACTCCGACTCAAAAGTTATCAGCTCGTCGTAAGGCTCTCGTACAGATACAGTTTGGATGCAGACCCCCGTCCTGACAAATGGATAATAACACATGTTCTTTCCTTCTCACTCTGCAGGCGGATAAAACAGAAGTGAAGCCTTCTGCAGGAGCCACCAGTGCGCCCAGGGACAGGGCGAGCAGCACCCGGGGGCCGGACCCTGGTCCCCTTGCCCCTGGTCCTTCTGCCCCTGGTCCCCCTGCCCCTAGTCCCCCGGCCCCTGGTCCCCCTGCCCCTGGTCCCCCTGCCCCTGGTGCCCCTGGTCCCCCGGCCCCTGGTCCCCCTGCCCCTGGTCCCCCTGCCCCTGGTCCCGCTGCCCCTGGTCCCCCTGCCCCTGGTCCCCCTGCCCGCGCTCCGAGGAGCAGCGAACTGAGGAGCCGACGCGCCGAGGAGCCAGCAGGTCACCGCTTCACCGAGAGGCTCCAGGCAAAAACACATCACAGGCAAAAAAAAAAAACCAGAGAAGCACTCTGGCTTTCAATATTGATCACCTCTTGCACATTCACTCACTCACACACACATGCACACATCTCATGTTAGAGAAATCAATGAACAGGCAAATTTATTCTGGCTGCAAACCAAGTCAGTCTAGCGGTATTTGTGTGTGTGTGTGTTGTTTTGGTTTTTTGGGTTTTTTTGAGTTTGGAGCCCGGGTGGAAATTCAAGACTGGGAAGAAGAAAAAAAAAAGGGAGCAAGTTGGAGTCGAGGAGTCGGATCCAGAAAGTTTCTGTGAATACTTTTCGACAAACGATCGAGGAGGTGGTGGAAGGGACTATATAGGGAGCGAGGGAGGGAGGAGAGGAGGCGTTGTCGAAGAGAGAAGAGAGGAGGAGATTAGGGTTGGCGGTTTGCTGTCGAACCAGCATCGATACAACGGCAGCATTTGCCTAATCCTTTGGTAATGGGAGCTTAGCGGCCTCCTCGGACACACAAACACTCCCACCGCCTCCTCCTCCCGCCGCTCCGCTCCTCTCTTCTTCTTTCCTGCCCTCTTCCCGTCTCATTTACATGACATTAGAAACATTAGGGCGACTCCAACAAGGCCCCATTGTGTGCGTGTTGGTTTTGGGTCCCAGCGCGCCGGAGCCGGAGCTTTGGAAGAGAGGAGAGGAGTGGAGCGAGTCAGGACATCACAGAGGCTCGTCCGCTGTTTTGTCCCTGCTCGAGATGGTGTGTGTGTCTCTAAAGGACCCGCCGAAACAGCGACGGAGAAAAGTGATAAATGGGCCTCAGTGTGTCCAGAGCGAGCGATCTGACTGCAGATGTGTCTCAACAGAGAGAGAGAGTCACGGGCGTCTGGAGGATGCGCGGGCTTCGGGCCTGGATATAAGGGCTGTTTGTTTTCCCCCTCCGATAATTAGTTCGACAGAGGAACATGAAAAGCGGCGTGGAAATGATGTGTCATGGAGAACTCGCTCCATTAGATTTGTTTTTTTTTCCTCTTTTTTTTTCCATAACCGCAGTTCAAACAACGAGGTGACAGAAGAGAGGAGAGAGGGAAAAAAAGAAGCATTGCACCTCATTGGAAATTGTTTATGTGACAAACAAACACTTTTATTACCATGAAAATATGCATCTTTTTTATCTAAGAAAGTTTTTTTTTTCTTACCCATGACTATCTTTGGGATTAATGTGGGTAAATCTGATAATAGGTTGTGCATAAGCCCTGCAAAATTGCAGTCTTTGAAATGAAAAGTGAAGGAAAACAAAGATCAGAATGGTTTTGCAAACATTCATTGTTGCACTGACTCAAAAACACGAATGCAAAAAAAGAAAAAAAATATATATATTTTTTTTAAGACAAATTCTTATATTTTATTTTTGGAAAATGTGTTTTTGTGTTTGTAAAACAAATCGTGAAACAAAGTTAAATGCTGGGACTAAGCAGCATTTATAGCAAATGTCCAAGGCATTAAGTTAAAGACGAACTGGGCCTTTCTTAAAGTCTACAGAGAAAATATCATATGTTTTACCAAAGCCTTTTTCAATGGATAAAAAACTAATTTCAATTAGCTTTTTGCACAATATTTTGTCCCCGTTATCCAGTTTTATATAGCACTTAAGCAAACAAATATTCACATGGGCATGATGATGAAAACAAAATCTATTGTAAACAGATAAAAATACTGCAAATGTTTGTTTTTCTAATTTAAGCTTAAAACAAAACCGTCTGTTACAGTAATATGCGTCAGAATCCGTACATATACAGTAAATACATATTGGTTTCTTTTGACAATAAGTAAAGTAGTTTGGTGAGAAGATTTCTATGCATCAGTCGTGTTTACACCCATAGAAGCTGACATGTTGTAACACATTGACATTGTTTTCATTGTAAAGACAAAGTTTGGATAACTCTGCTGCTGCGTATCAAACTGCAGACAAATTCACAATCACGAAGCAAGAAGGAGAAGAAGAAGAAAAACCAGCAACAGTCCTCTGTGTTTCTCGGCTTTTTCTCCAACTTTCCTCCTTTCCCCTCGCTTTCATTTAGTCCCATAAAGCGCAGTTTTCAGTTGGCTTCAAAGCTCTGTGCCGAGCTCAGTTGGGGGCCTTCAAAGCCCCCTGTCTGTCGGCAGGTTTTAGGCGCAGAGAAAGCTTCTTGTTCTTTAAGGATTTGGCTCACAAATAACGCCCAGCCAGGGCCAAGGCAACTAGCTTGCACCCTGACAGGATGGTGAAGGCGAACCGGTGCATTTCACTGATGTGTTTTGGGGGGGCTGTGCCTGCATCTGTCCGAGTGAGTACCTGCTCTGTGTTCATTTTATTTGCCTTTGCTTTGAGGTTGTTTTTTTTTTTCCCTTCTCTCTTCTCCTCCATACTGTCCTCATCTTTGAAATGCTGCCTGTGCTTTACAAGACGTTTACCATGAGGCTGCTTGCACTAGACATCATCTCGAAGCTATTCATCTAGGAGTAGTTTCACACTTTCAACCCCTAATTGTCTTATTGCATTATTATTTAATACATGCACTCCGTCTATATAAAATTTAAAAAAGTGAACTAAAATTAAAAGTGCAGGGAACTGGCTGTTTCTTCGTTTTAAAGAACAAAACCGTCTTTGAGTTTCTTTTCAGATACACTTCATAAATATCAGTAGGAATTTTCTGCGCTGTGGATCGCACTGATCTTACATTGAGCAAATGTTGGACTTCAAAAGCCTGTTAGATATGTGCTGAGAACAAGTCACTATTATTCAATGCTACGGTTTTATTGCTGCTCTGTAAAACTTGTGAATCTCTGTGATGGCGGTCCGGATTGTGATGCGGCGCATTAACGTTTAATCGTGCCTCGGGTCGTGACTTCTTTCCCTGTCCCTGCTTTGCTTCTTTTACCTCTCACGCCTCAGATCCGAGATTTCGAAATGATGAACTGACATGAAAACAAACACAACAGGTTTCTCTGCTGTATACCATAACAAAAAAAAAGGGAGGAGATCCAAACCTCCTCTGGCCAATGAATGCAGGATTCACATAGGACATTTTGACACTGTGTCTCTCGGAGGCGGACAGGTAAAATCCAGGTGCTGACACTTGTAATGTGCATGTTGGTAAAATAAAAGTAACTTGCAGGCAGCTTGCCTGTAACTTGCTTAGTTACTGCTTAGCAATAGTAAATTACTGTTGCTAAGCAGTAATTTACACAGCATAAGTTGCTCTAAATGAGTACCATAGTTCTTTTTACAAATATAGCTATGAAATATACTGCAACCTCACAGTAAAGTGATGTAAAGTATGGTAGCTTAATTGTATAATGACTAAACTGTCAGCTTTCATTAATTACAGTAACGGGAGACACTCCTCTTCACATTCTTTAGAGTTTATTGATTTTTTTTTTTGTCATTTAGCGAAGGAGCTGCTGAATTTGTCCACATTTCTGAAATAAATTACCAAGTTTAACAAATTGTAAAGTGTAATTTCCAACAGTTCACACTAGCGTTGGCTAGCCTGCACGCGTTCATGCTGGAAATTTGGCGTTGCTGTTGTCGGTTTCAACGTGTTTGCTGCTGAGAGAATTGTGTTGCAGAGTCTGTGTGCAACAACAGTGGCTTCAGCAGCAGAACTGAACCTGAGCAGAAAATGAGATTATGAGTTTGTTTGATTGTTTTTTTTTTGTTTGTTTCTACGTTGCATTTTGCTTATGTGTGCAGATCCACTCGCTCATTCGGGTTGGTTTGATCAAAGAGAGCACACAGTCAAAGGAACTGTTGCCCTACATGTTGCTCTTTTGTAGACTCTGGGTAATTTGCACACTTGGTCCCTGGTTGGGCTTTCTTTGAAAGATTTTAAAAAATCGCATTTTAAGGTCTAGAGGTAAAAAAAAAAGAGCTAAAAGAAAATCAGACATTCACAAATGTAGATAAACTACCGTTTACCAATCGGACAATCTTTTCTTCATCGTCCGATCTGATCGGTGATCGGCAGATAAAATACTAAAAAATCTGAATTTTGTTTTCCAAATTAATTTAAATGTGTAAAAACTGTGAACTCCCTCAATTTTCCATCTACGAACAGATCAACCAATGGATGAACTTTTCTGAATTCATTCAAAATCCGATGAAGGTTATCGGATATGTTTTAATGAATTAATGGGTATAGTCTTGGAATTATTTTTATTTTCTTCTGGCTTTAAAACTAATATCATTACCAAAGAAGATAGTTTGTGTGTTTTTACATATTAAAATCCTTAAAATAAATATATAAAGAAACGGTATCAGCCAGGAAAAGGTAGATCAGTGCATCTCTGCTGAAGTCTGACTGGCAGAGTTTACTGCGTTTAGAGCAGGCAGAATGGATGAAAGTCTTGTTTTAGAGTGATACACGTCAAACGGTGTCCTAATTGTAATGTGTAGAAAAGTTTGAGTGACTCTAAGGTGATGAAACTACAATGTATCTATTTGTAATTGTGTATGGGGTTCACTTCCTTTAGTCATATATATATATTATTTTTTTATTAGGTAAATGTGGCATATCTGAGGATAAATCAACAGTGTTTATGGTCGGGACAGTAATCACTTGCCCCCACTCGGCCCCTGGTCGTCTTCAGAAGTTTTTGGAGTTGTGTTTTTATCACGATGCAGAGGATAACAGGAATCACAGGCCTCTTTTTTTCTCTCTCTCTCCCTCTTTTGAGTCTCTTTGTCAGTCACTTTGTTACGGGGCGCCGCTAAATGCCTAAATTGTAATTGTAAATTGTAGGCCTGCCCACATGTTAGCTCGCCGGTCACAGCGCCGCTTGAGAGAGCAGCACGGAGAGAGGCTGACGGGACGAGATGGAAACAGGCAGCCATTATAATCAGTCATTCATCCTTTTGGAGGAGGCAGCGAGCGTTCGCGGTTGGTTCTAAATTTAAAGGGAACCTCTGTGACCTGCTGGCTTTCAGTCGGCCTAAAACCACTCCGCTGCCCCACCGTCCTCCCATCCCCCCGTTCTCCTGCATTCCCTCGTTCCCCCGTCAACACGTCCCTGCCTCAATCGCTGCCTGTTTTTTTTTTTTCTTCCATGTATCCACACCAGAAAAATACAAATTTGTAGCTTACTTTGGAATTTATTTGTTAATGAACAGAGTTAATATCATTTCTAGATTGAATACATTTACCGTGGGTATTTTCACACAGCTGCTGCTGTTTGTTTTAGAGTTATTATCTCATCTGGTCTCTGTTTGGATTCATTTTGTTTATTTTACCTTGCAATTTTTTTTATTATTAGGCATTTTTTCTGGCTTCAGTGAGATTCATTCATAATAATCCCGTCCACTGGATCAATATTAGTAAGAAATATTTACATCTTGAATATTTGAGAATTTTTTGACAAGCATGTTCTCATTTTAGTTCATGACACATTTATGAACTGATTCAAAATATTTTACAGCAGTTTTATACCACATATCCTGATGCATAGTAAACATACACCATCGCTTTAAATACATATTCACCTTTTTAGTCAATTTCAAATCTTACACAAGCAATCATTTTTTATGTAGTTTTTTGAGCATTGTATTTTCTTTGAAATCAATAGATTCCTAATTGTGAATGAGAACTGCTAACAAATAAAACTAGGAGTAAACGAGGCGAAGCGTTCGTTGCAATAGCCTTCAGTGACATTAGTGCTTTTTTACACCAATATGAGTGTTTCTGGATATATGCATTTCTTACAATGCAGTGCTTTAGCCCATAAATGTTTTGATTTCATGGATTTCATGCCACATCCATGTTTCTTTTAAAAGTATTCTTACTTCTCTGTCTCTGTTGTTTTTTTAAATTATTATATTTTATTTACTATTTCAAGTGATTAAGTGTGGCTCCTTATCTTTGACAGCGTGGCTCATAAAATGTAACATTAAGTAAAGTTTTGCGCAACCCGATTCCCCAGTATGGAAGTAAATATTACAGGCGAATCTATTATGTCTATGTATTTTCTTTTTTTTTTCATATTACCTACAAGTCATTTTATTGCAGTATATAGATTCAAAATGTGAAGCTCATTTCTATTAGGTACACTGAAAGTGAAACATTTCAAGCATTTATTTCTGTTGATTATTCAGATTGAATAACAGAAACATCAAAAATCGATTTTCTAACAGCCCGGTTGTTCATAGGGAGGGCTGCTAGAAACACATTAAAGAAAAGTTGAGTGGAAAGAAAAACGTGTGGCAGAAAAAAACTACACAAGCAGCAGGAACCACCTGCAGGACTGAGAGCTGGAAAGGCTAATTGAAGAGTTTGGGGAGATTAACCAGGAGTCAGAAACATCAGGCCATCCATGAACCACAAACCATGCCAGAAATAAGAAATAAGACTGGATAAAGTTAGTAAATTTTGAGATGCGGTTGAAGGTCGTTGAGGTCCAGTGTGACGGTTTCGCAGTTAGTGATAATCTGGGGAGTCACAGCTTTGTAGTGTTTTCATCCAGGGTAAAATCAGTCTTACACATCCCTCAGACTTTATGGAGATGCAGATTTGATTTTCCAGCAGGCCTTGGCACCGGCCCACACTGCTAAAGGTACCAGGACCGGCTTTAATGGCTGTGTTTTTACTGTGCCAGAGAACTGTCCCGACCCAAACTACGCAGAAGAAGAGACGCCAGAGCTAACGATGGCTGACATTTTTTTTTTTAAATAAAAGATTCTCCTTATTTCAATGAATCATATGTAATCGTAAAAATGAATGAATTTTCATTTTTTCCATCAACTTTAAGCCATAATCATCATAATTAAACAAAAATTCTTGAAACACCCCTCACCCCCGTTTGAGATGCAGGTTTTACCATTTAAATTGAGTTACTGAAATTAATACATTTTTTAATGATGTATTAAGATGAACCTGTACATGAGAGCAGGTGTTGATGTGCCACTTGCTACTATAGGTATATAGAGACAGTAATACTAAGTAAGTCTCCAGTACATGTTGAGCAGGAGAGAGGTGTAAAAAAATAAAAAATGAGTCTCATGCTCAAAGATAATTTCGACTCAGTTCTCCTGACCTGTGTGTGTGTTTGAAGCAGGGGGTGTCGCTGCAAACCGCGCAGAGACCTACTAAATTATAGGTGGGCTGCAGTGCTGCCTTGTTATTATTCCCAGGCACACCCCGTCTCCCTGCTTCACCTTTCCTCTCCCACCAATTTCTGTCTGTCAAAGCGCAGTCGGGGGAAATATCACCCGTGTGTGTCGCCTCTTAAGCAAACTGTGGCTCTCTGCTGTGTTAATCGTATTTCTCCTGGCAAGTTGTTAACTCTGGCAGCAGCAAGTGGAGGCGGGTGGCGGGAGAGGAGAAGAAGAAGAAGAAGGGGATGTGATTGGGGGTTAGGTGGGGGCCGACGTGGGAAAACGCACGACAAGAGGCGAAAGAGAAGGGGTATAATTAGCGAAGTTGCGTGCCGAGGTTTTGAGTCATTTGCAGAAGGGAACCTGAATCCTTCACTCCCCTTTCTCAAGATTCCACCTTTAAATAATTCAGCAGGAGGGACGGTCCTTCTCTCACCGAGGAGGTGTCAGCGTCTCTGCACCTATACCCGGGTGACAAACACATGAGAGCACACCCACACCTGTGCACATGGCTGTCAAGTCTGCTTAGTGTGTAGCTAAAGTCTGCCTGCGCCGTGGAAATAATTAGACGGGATCCTAACGTCGACGTACGGCGTCATGTGGTCGTGCCGTGGATTCATGCACAAAGACAACATAGCGTCAAAAAATAATTTGATGCCGCATTAAAATCCAGCATGACAGTATGTGCAATCATCTGAAAGTGCTCAACGTTTCATTGTGAGACGTGCATTTTGCTTGGTGATAAAGATTGGTGATGTTAAATTTTATATATATATATATTTCCATCAAAAACACATTGTGAATTTACAAATAAAATGAACGTCTGCAGGTTTAAATAGCAGGGGTGCTAATTAAACGAAGGGCACCATTAAACCAGGGGTGGCACACTAAAAGAAAAAAAGAACATTTCCGAAATTACATCTAGGTTTCTAATCAGGGATTAAAATAAAAACTTTATTTTACTGACTTTTTTGAAAAATAAACATTACTAGAAGGATGTAGTTAATATTTTCAAACAGTAAATTTGACATGTTACAAGATGCCATTTGAGCTGCCTCCATATTTGTCTCTAATGTGTTTGAAAAGCTCTAAGTCTTTCTTCAGGTTTTGAGTGAGAACCTGTAACCCAGACATCGTCTGAGGAGTAAACTTGTGAGAGACACATTCAGAAAAGGCCACAGCAAAGAGGGAGAATATATAGCAGAAACAAGAATGAGAGTAGAGGACACAAAATAATAACAGTGGTAATAATGATAGTACCGAAAAAAATACATTTTATATTCTGGAAATTTGGACTATCTTTTTGCAGAAAACTGAGCATAAAAACAAGCTTTTAATAACCAATGAACTGTAATTAATAGAGAAATCGGCTACAGTTAGTCGTTTAAAAACTTTGGTTTCTTATTTAATTGTAATTTTTCTTCCTTGACCATCAGAGAGTACCAGATAGAAAAAAATCACCTAAATGTCCCATTATAACAATGCTGGATGCTGCCAACAACAGAGTCTACCAACCTCATCGGCTAGTTGATAAACTAAAATATTTAATCAAAGTACACACAGTTTTATTAAGTAGACCTGCCTACTGCAGATCAGAGCCGATGAATGGAACAAAGACAGATTCTGATCTCATTCCAGTGGATTGATGCACCATTACTAAGCGTTGTTGCATCAAACTCTGCTATCAACAGTGCTAACTGCGCGGTCTGGCCTCACAAAGTGACGTACAATTAATTTAATCACATTGAGCCAAAGTTCTTGAAGGATTCAGTTCTTCACCGCTCCTCCAAGCTGCTCTCGGCTCTCCTGTCTTCTCCTCACTTCCAGCAGCAGCTTTTTTTTTTTGTCTTGGTAAATATAGCCATCGACACTTTTTTTTTGTCTGCCTGTCAACATGGAATCTGCTGCTACTTCAATAATCTCAGTGGCAATTTTGTACTAGACAAATATCTAATAATAGCCAGGCTGTTAAGATAGGTGGTTCTTCCTGGAGCTCAGACATAATGAAGTGCTTCGTTCTGTCACGCTGTCAAAAAAAAGCCTTGAATGCTGAGATAATAAAGTAGATCCCAAAAATATAATCGCAAATGAGTCCAATAAACAGCGTCGATGTCCCGTCACACTCCGGCGTGCCTGATATAAATTCTCCCTGCATCCGTGTTGTGCTGCGGAGTAACCTTGGAGGAAACTGAGGAATAAAAAATAAAATAAATGCAAAATTGTCTTCTTATCAGAAATCCTAGCAAATGTATTTGTATCTCTTGACCTATTTTTACATTTTGTGATGCAAACTTCGGTATATTTTATTGGGTTTTATATCACAGAGACCAAAACTGTGTGAAATTAATTTGGATTAGAAGGAAAACAGTCAGCAGAGTTCGAAACGCTCCAAAAGGAAATCTCAAAACTGAGAGTACTGCACATGTACTCAGTCCCCCTTTTAGTCTGACACCCCTAAATAGAATCCAGTGTAATAAAATGTCTTCACAGATTTTAGTGAGATTTAAAGTCAGTTGTAAATGCAGTTGTTCACTTAAGGCCTCAGAGGCTTGTTAAAAAACATTTAAAAAAAAAAGGTTTTGTGAAGAAATATTTTGAAAACCATGTTTTTTTTGTGCTTCAAAGTTGAGGCTAATTTTGTGTTGCTCTAAATATGAATTACACCAATGTTTGTAGCTGTAACGTAATTTTTAAAACATCAGCTGAGGGGTTATTAATACTATTTAATTGGTTAACAGTTAAAATCACTTCCTGCCAGTAGGTTTATCAGATCACCTGTGCTTGAACGCCAAGCTAACATAAATACACTGTTTCACCCCGTATGCCAATGCGCATTAATTATATATTTCCTGAACAGATCTCACAATAGTTCATTATTGTGTTGTGTTACGACAACACCAAACTAATTACGAAGCCCAGTCGGCATCGGGCCAGACGGCCACGCGGTGGAATACATTATTATATTATTAATACTGACGGGACGCATCGAGTGTCATCTGAGAGGAGAGAATATAACCCGCATGGCTTTGTAGCTACGGCCCAGGCGAGGCTGTCTATGCATAATTCATATTTCATATCGTCATGGCGATCATGTGTTTGCTCTCCCTGCAGGGGGGGCTGCTTGGTTTTTAGTGGGGAACGCAAGCGACGCAGGCGTTGCTCGAGTTGGTTTACAGAGTCGCAACGTGGGAAACTCATTTTCTACTGAAGAGATGATTCCCACGAGGTAACGTGATGTGTTTGGGAATGAGGAAGCAGTTCAGGTTGGGATTAGGTCAAAGAGGTGTGGAAATGTTGAGGAAAACCCAGCAGCGTTCCAAGCTATTTCTGGAGAAAGGCTCTGCTACAGAGGTACAACTGAGTGGGTGTGTAGAGAAACACATTTGGCCACGAGTGAGAAAAACAGAAAATATCTAAACACCGACCTGTTTTTTGATTCAATTTGCCTTTGTGTTAAAAAGGGCCTACTGTCACATTTCTGTATTATTATTTGCCCATAGACAGCTGGAGTCGGATAAAGATGTTTATGAATAGTTTGCAGGTAAACACATGCAGGGTTAGAGCCACAGAGAACTGGACCAGCCTTCTCACATTTCCAGTAGTTTGAAACTTTTCAGCCACTGTAGATACGGACAAGTTACGTTACTATAAAACAATTTTGTACATATAAAAATGAATGCGTGTCTGTCTTACTTGATACTCGTGTTTTTATGTTCTACCCATTTTGAAGAGTTGCTTTGAGAATGGCTCTGTGTTGCATCATATTTATCCCCAAGTGAAACAGGATTTTATGGATTACTTAATCAAAGTTCCGATAGGTGATCTGATTAATATAGAAACCTAACTTGCATAAATGCACAAAAACCAAAAATCACTCCCGTTAATTCATCGTATGGGGTTACGATACTTTTTCATGTACAAATTTTTGATTAAGCTGGAGCAAAAAAGAAAAAGCTTTTTAACACGTTTTAGATTTTTTTTTTCCATCAAGAATGCTGATCATTTTGGTGTTTTTATCCTGATAAAATGCAGATTTGGTCTCGGTATTTAGCTGATCCAGTTTAATTTTAAAAAAGTTAAAAAAAAGGAAGAAATAAATAAAAATGAAGTGTGCATTGTTTTTATCAAAATTTTACAAGAACATTTTTCTCGCTTTGTTGCCTTTGGTTTCCTGCGCTTCGTTCTTTCCATCCCGGATGAAGCTTGAATCGATCCGGCCGCTGCTCTTGAGAAGTTTTCCCCTAACATCCAAACCCTCACTTGCGTGCACACACACACACACACACACACACACACACACACACACACACACACACACACACATACACACACACACACACACACACACCATATCAGCACACGGATAGTGGGATAAATATATGTCTCTTGTAATCTAGATATTGCTCACGTTCTAGTCACAACAGACTAGAATTAATTATCTCTGCCCACTTTGGACGGACACACACAGTATCAGACATCCACAAAAGAAGCACATATAAACACACATTCCCTCTGTATTTGTGCAGTGTTTATTCACTGAGGAGAAGTGTGAAGTTACTCATGCTTAGTATTCCCAAGATGTCTCACAGAAAGATATTGCAAAGTGTGTGTGTGTGTGTGTGTGTGTGTGTGTGTGTGTGTGTGTGTGTGTGTGTGTGTGTGTGTGTGTGTGTGTGTGCGCGTGTGTGTGCGCGTGTGTGCGCATGGCCATGTGTGAAGGCTGGAATACAGAATGGTATTGATTAAACACAGCAGGGGGTGAGAGTGTGAGCGCTGCAGATAGCTCACTCACCTGCCACTCTGCAGACACACACACATGCACACACAGCCATACACAAACATCAAACTAGCCGCTGGCTTCATTAGAAAGAGCCTGGCTGGCTTTCGATATGATGAATAAAATAAATCAAGGAATTTTAATTCAGCTTTGAGGGGTGCAATATCAGGTTTGCATTGAAAATATGTTCTGCTGTCTTTTGTTTTTGTTCTCTCTTCAGCGTTTCAGTGTTCGACAGGTACATTCTTCCAAAGAAGGAAAAAAAAAGTACATTTAACCTCATCAATCCCCCCCAAAATGCTACTTTTTACAGCTTAAATTGGCAAATTTGAGAATGCAAATGTTTTTTTTGTTTTTTTTTAAATGAGTGACACTTCTGTTAAAGATATGACTAAAAGACTGAATAAAAGCCTCCAGTCTTGCAACTCAAAGATTAGCTTAACCAACATTTGTTTTGGGAGCCATCCCTGCAGAGTCCAGAGCTGAGTGGAATTTCTTGTTTGTGGTCGACATGAGAGACAGTGAGCTGAAAACGGCTAAACGACGAAGAGCACGTCTTCTCAACAGGTACATTTTTGATGTAGTAAAAAGCAGATTTGTGTGTTGGTTGTTCAACATATTACAGTCATTCTGCTATGGTTTCAATAACCTGGTGTTAGCTCAATAAGAACAAACAGGAAGGCAGATAAATAAAACTATGCAGACGAGTCGTAGAAATAGACAGTCATGTGACGAGTGTCTTCGTTTCTGAGCCCAACTTTCCCGAAATTGGACCGAATCAACGTCCTTTGTACATCTTCATGGCTTGAGAACATGCAACAACCACGTCTTGTTTGAAATGCAAGCAAAAGGCTTTTGTGGAAGCAAAATCACAGATTGTTTTATAAGTCGCTTTACAACTGTATATATAAAAACATTTAAAAAGTGACGCGTGCTTTTGGGTTTGACCCCCATTGCCTTTTGAGCTCAATAACTTGGAAAAGAGTACAACAATCGGCGAATACATCTGTGCTCTGCAAATTAATACCAATTATATGCCAGGAATGAAGCTGTGGAGAAGTTTTTCATGAAGGGTTAATTCATAAAATTTCTCACAGAGAAAACAAAATTTAAAAAATACTCACAAAAATGTTTTAAGTTTGTGGTCATAATGCGATGGGGGTATGAATTCTTCTGTAAAGTAATATACGGTAAACTCACCAAACAGCCTACTTGCGATGGCATCGTGTGTTCGTCGCAAACAGAAGCTGCAGTTCTGTTATATGTGATGGTGTGATTCATTGCATAGAGTGAAAGTAAAGCAAAAACAAACCCAAAGCTGTCCCCATATGATTAATAACACACAGGAAAGAACACAATATTTCAATTATCTATGTGAATTAGTAAATCACCCTTCATGCTTTGCAGGTGCAGACATTACTAACGTTGGGCTGTAAACTGTGTGGCCATCCTGCTCTCATCTATAACGTGATGAGAAGCTTTTGTTGTTAACAGAGGGACACATGAAGGACACTGAGCTGGAGAGGGGCAGGGTTCTCTAAGATCAACCATGTCACGATGTGATCCACCAACAGGAAGACAATCATGGCCGTCCCCTGCCTTTTTGGCTTTTGTTAGCCCTACGTTAATAATTAGATGCCTCTCACTAACTAAATATAATCTGACAGCATAAACACAGAGCTGAGAAGGTCTATTAACTGATGATGCAGTCTTTTCTTACTTTCATTGTGAAATATTCTCTATTAAGTAGTTTTAATGTAATTTTCCTATTGTACCATCTTTGCTGTTGAAGGCTAAAGTTTAACTTCCTGCGAAGTATCTCGTACCTTACTTTCTGTCTGCAGCAAAAAGTTTTCCCCTCCATAAATCTATTTATTCGTCATTCGTGTCTCTTGACACTAATTATGACATTACAGTCTGCAGGTAAATCAGGACCGATGCCTTGTTCAGAAGCGGCAGCCTTCAGTAGATCGCTGCACTCTGATTATTATTATCCCGACTTTCTCCAACCTTCAATAACGATGTTGCTCATTTTGACACTGATGCACTCCTGTTTACGGAGCCTCTCCTTGAGCGCCGCACGGCAAATTGCCAGAGCCTATTTGCAGGAGTTTTCGCTCTCCATAAATGTCGCAGCTCCAATTCAGGACATTGATAAGAAAAGGTGGGGTGGAGGGAGGTGTGTGTAGGGGGGGAATAGAGAGGCTGTATGTTGCGAGATGCATTTGTATTCTTCACCATTATTATCCCTCACCGTCTCTCTGTCCGTCCAGATCCGTCCTTTCCTTTCTTTTCTTTTCTTCCTTCCTACTCTCCTCTCCTTCTTTCTCTTGCTCCCTCTTTCCACACCGCTAGGTTTTAATCACTGCTGTAATTGGCAACTCCCTGCTGTGCTTGTGCACATACACGCATTCACACACATTTGCACACACGCCCACACACACACACACACACACACACACACACACACACACACACACACACACACACACACACACACACACACTCCTGTTCTTTCTAGCTGCTGCAAATCCCTCTGGCAATGTATGCTTGAGCGCGTGTGTGTGTGTGTGTGTGTGTGTGCGTGCCTGTGTGTATGGGGAGGGAGTGGAGGAGATATGGAGCGATAAGGATAATGAAAGAAGGAGAGTTTCAGAACTGCAGGCCAACTCAACAATCTGTCTGCAGCGAAGCTCTATGTGCAAGTGTAGCGGTGCGGCCAAACTGTAATTATGGACGAGAAAAAAAAATACAAAGGCACATTTTAGGACTTATTAATGAGCACCACATTGTGATGGAGTTGCTGAGAAAGCTGATGTAGCTTGGTCCATTAAATAAACATGCTATTAGAAAGCATAGTTGTGTTAATGGGTCACAATAAAGCAGCAGTTTTATGTTCAACCAGACCTTTTGGCATGTTGGTCTTGCAGATATGTCGATGCATGATCTGTCTGTGTGTTTTTTTATGTTTGGTCAGAGAATACAGTGAGGCAGCTCTGAGTATCAAAACTACTAAAAAAACAAAAAAAACATTTAAAGCAAGTAAAAAAGTATTTAAAATGTTTTTGTCAGTGTAAATATTTCTTACATTGACGTAAAATCGGCACAAACTCTAGTAATCCATAAATAAAAATGAATCAAGGCAAATTGGGCAACCAATCAATGTTCCATTACAAAATTGGAATGGAACATTAACCAAGTATTGAAAACACTTACAGAAATGTGTTAAATACTTTGCAGAAAAGCCTGTTGTGATGATGAGAACTTAAAATTCTCACATATGGAAAAATTGCGATTGTAACCTTTTCTTCGGCACAAACTGTCTTCGAAGTTTAAAGATTTTGGAGATACTTCCTATGAACTCGGATCTGCAGTTCTTTCTATTGTTTTTGAATTGGAAACAAATGAGTTATCAAGACTGGACCATTCGCTTTTTTTAAAAACCATTTAGGACTTAAATTAGATAGAATGAGCCACATTCTATCTAACTAAACTCTTCAGGTTCTCAGAGAGAAGGCCCGGTACATTTCTCCATTCATCCTTCCTTTAGTTGCATGAAGTTTGCCAGTGTCACATAATATAAGACAGCCCACAGCGTGATGTTCACACCTGCAACCTTCACTTTCTGTATGCCATTTTTTGGGCTGAAGTGGACAAGCATTCTTCCTCCAAATGTATAAATTGAGGCTAATGCATAATGAGTGTGTGTGGCTCTGGATGTATATATTAAGACATGTAAACCCAGATAAATTGGAACATTAATTAACCTATGTTTGGTTTTTATTTCATTTGATTTAATAATGAGGGCCCATCTCAAAATATAGTATGAGTTCATGAGGTAGGAGTTTATATGTTTCTTACTTCTTCCTACTCCTTTTCGAGCATGTTAAGATTATTGTAGTACAAAAAATATGTCTTTTGCATTTCTTGTTCATGCATGTGATTTTATATTTGTCATGTTCGATATAAATAAAATAAACAATACTCAAAGATTTCAGCTGTATCATCATCGAACCAGAATATTTTCTTCTTCAGCATATTTTAAATAAGCTTCCGCTTCAGCATAATTTCTTCAATTAAATTTATGTTTTACTTTATATTGATAAGAGTACTTAGGAAGTTTTAATTAGAATCCCTGATTTCAAGTTTTCCTTCTGTGATATGATACAAAAGCCGTTTAAACTTGGCCACTCCTAAGATTAAGACAAAAAAACATGTCATTCAACTAAGTTAGGAATTTGATAGAAGAAAACAACTTCGCTTGCCTTTCTTTACAGTCAGCAATAATAAAACACCAAGTCTCCATAACATCCAGTCGATTTTTTTGCACACCTTTAACTTGTGTGCAAATTATGAAGGAGGACTTTATAATATATCTGGACTGGATATTGTGATAAAAGGATGATCAAATCATACATTTTATAAAACATTGCAGTGGAGTTCAATTTATTATGCCAATTGTAAAAATGTTTTTTTTTTTGTTAATGTAAGGAAACCCAGCCGACTATTGAGTTCGCAGCAATCCCTCATACTGAGCAAGTATGTGGCAACAGTGGACAGCATAACCTGACTGAGTGTGAGCGGCAAATGGGGGTTTGATGTATTCTCATACTGAGAATAAGGCAGCAGATGTCATCTAAAACTTGCACAGCTTCTCACTAAGTCGCAGGTACAGAAATGTACTACTACTCTCTGTCAGCACCGTCAACACAGATGAATGTGTGGGGGGAAAAAATGCCCAAACCACACTTAATTTCAAATCCTTTACTTTAGAGAACTGACCAGGAAGAACATGCCTGGTTGTAAAAGGCTTCTTCGACCAGCTCACCAAATCCCACACTGTGAGAACCAGATGACAATGGCCGTGCTAAACCCAAATGCTAAAGAATCCCAGCTTTATGGTTATCATGCCACATTGAATGCAGAAAAGAAAGTTTCATGCCTGTGTGTGTGTGTGCATCTTTTATGTGGGTCACCCCACCATGTCTAATGGCCCCTTGCTGCGTGCAGCGTCCTGCGTTGAGCTGCTCCCCTGCTGTCACGCTCACACACACACACACAAACAAATGTGCGGGCACAGTGGGGGGATTTTTGGGGTCTCCCTTTGCCCTAATACCCTCCACAATACACCACTGCTGCATCTGTTGCGTCTGTCCTCAAAGTTTAAAGTTGCTCGATGAAGAACTAGCATCCCTCTTCTCTCCTCATTAGCTAGCTTCTCTCCTCTTTTCTGATGACATCTGCTCACCCTTTCCCTCTTTTCTGCCACTTTCTATTCTTTCAACTCAGAAGATGGGTTATTATTTTTGCCATTTTTTTTCTGCAGTTTTTTTGTTGTTTCACTCTAGGATGACTGGGACTGGATTTTACAAGGAGCAGACTTCAGGCTTTTTTAGGCCTCCATGGCGCTAGCGGCTAGCAGCTACCTCAACCAGGTGAGCCTCAGCTTTAAGGAGATTTAAAACCACACGTTGGCATTTTTAAGGTTTCTCTCAATAGAAATTCAAGGCTAGTATTGACATAGCTAGCAAAAACAACATTGCTTGAACCCCCCTGTGAGTCGTTAATGCCATGCTAAAGTCAGCCTTGGCATCTTCTGTCTCAAAATGTGAATTTCAAAGTATTTTTGCAATTAGTGGGTTGGAAGAGTGTGTTGTCTTTTTTGTCATATTTTTCCTTTTGCCGGCTTGTCTATCCAGGCAAAAACCAGAAAAATAATAAAAAAAGACCCTTATTAAAATTCTAGCACTGCAGTTTTATTTACCTCCTTCACTGTGGAAAAATCTTGGAGGCGAGGAAAGACGAAGAGAGGAGAGGACAGGAGCGGAGGGGGGATGGGTGAGGTACAGTTTGAGAAAGGAAGAAGCAAAGACGAGCAAAGAGTGAGATGCTGATAATTCAGTTTACCACAGCCAGACCCAGCCCATCCCCATTGCGTGTCTATGTGCTGGAGCAGGTATACACACCAGGAAACAAGGCAAGGCATAATTGTAGATACAATAGGCTAACTGGGAAGCAGCTAACTTTCAAAATACGATGAGCAGCATGAAGGCTCACTTTGACCCCCTCAGAGTGTAAAACGAACCGATACATACTCAAGCTAATTCTCAGCTGCAGAGAAGCCAGTTACGTCACTACATTTTCACACTGCGGTACTGTCTCTTTGTCTGCTTGTCGGACAGCCAGCTGTAAGACGGAGGGCGTACGATGTCTTGGACAAAAATACAGCTTTGTGGATTTTTTTTTTTTTTTTTAGTTTGTTTCGATGAACCTTTGTTCAAATATTGATCGGTGTCACGATGATTAGTTGTTTGGTGTTTCAGTTTTTTCTCTTTTTTTATCTGAAGTGTGTTTTACCGAATATTTACACAGATAAATTGTTTGTCCTTGTGTGTGTGTGTGTGTGCAGAACATCGGGTGGATTATAAGATCCACTGAATTTTACAATAGGCATGAAGAAGGAAATGAAAGCCATCTTTGTGTTTCCACGTGAACTGGGCAGCCATAAACGCAGTGTAACAGAGTAAAATTTGTATCGCAATATAGGGCGACCTTTTGTTCAGCTGTGCTCGACGTCTCATAAACACACAGACAACACAAAGAGAAGAGTAATAATTTGTTTCAGTTCTTCTGTCATATCCCGTTTTTGTTGCCATTTCTTTCAGTTAAAAAAAGACAGTATTTGACTAAAGTAGAGGATTTGCCTGTGTGAATCGGTAGCATTCTGTTATTTTCAGTGCCACGCCTTCGACCGTTTGGGACAGACTAACCTTATTCTAACTCCACCACCCCCATTTTCAGCCCAGCTGATCAAGATTCACAAAAGATAAGACCCCAAAAAACTATCACGCGAATCCACAACACAGACGACATGAGACCTCCGAAGTCTACGGCGAATGCAAAAAGGATTCAGACGTAGCAAGGAGAACTGTGAAATAACAATTCTCATTTGTTGCAAGTGATAAACAAAGAATCGTTTTGGGGTTTGATTCCACTGTGGCTTCTGCTCTTCACACACACAGTCGTACCATGGACTGGGCTGATAGGATTATAGAGAGGTCCTGTAGCCACATTCTTTGTGTTTCTTTCCTCTCTTTCAGTCAGCCACGCCTAAAATATTCACAAAGTTAATTCCTGTCTGACAGAGCACTAAAATAAATAAACTATCTATCTATCTATCTGTCTGTCTATCTGTCTGTCTGTCTGTCTGTGACTATATTTTTCAGGTTTTGGATGTGAGGGTGTTGTATGCTGGTGTATAAATTAAAAATAATGCAGCAGAGCTGGAGACAGACAGGCTTTACAGAATACTGATGCCATATTACGTGTTCGCGTGTGGAGAATATTAGTCCTATAAGCGATAGGTTATTGGTCAAACCTCAGGTTGTGACAGTAGAGCTGTTTTTCAAAAACCTCCAGCTTTACCTTGCACATAAAAATGGCAGAGTGACACTATTATTTTTCAATTTTATATATATATATATAAATTTTTATTTTTTTTTAATCAAACACTATTGCTGTTTGAAAGAATGAAATTGCCCCGACGTTTTCGTATTTGATTTTCTGGCGGTGACTGCAGCCTTATTTATGTGCTTTTTATTCGTTGTCTGGGTATCGAAAGAGTGTTAGTTTTTCTCTCTGTCTGAAGGACAATGTTCCCATTCGGAGGAGAGTGGGAGTGCAGTGTTTGACACATGTTAGTGCTGGCTGATTAGTCGACACATAAAGAACATGCAGTCCCTCCATCACTATTCAGCCATTTTGTCTGCGCCGTTTGTGCTTACTGGTCGAGTGGATGTTTGTGTGCACGAGAAAGGCTTTTGTTAAGGTAATGCCTGGGAGAGAGAATGACCGACGGAGAAGACACCGTGAAAAATCGCGCAGACCGCGGCCAAGTCCCACCGAGCCTCAGATGAGATTTTGTCGTATTTAGTCTGACCACATAATTAAAACTGAGTTTTTGTGTTTTACCTAAAATTGCGAGGTAACAGAGAAATGCCTAAAAAATAGGTTATATTTTATATGGAGAGGTGCTGTGTAGGGAAGAGTGTCAGATCAGTAGTTTTCTGTCTTTTGTCTCTTTAAGTGGATTAACACTGTGGTCAGTGAGACACACAGTGAAACTGGCAGCCATAGCCATTGTTTACAAGCTGGTGTCGCCTCTGCCGCTTCAAATCTTTGTTCGATGCTGATTTGTTTCCCCAGACTTTCTTACAATTGCTGGGTGGAGTTTGAGCTGATTCGATGTGTAATCTTTTGAGGTGGGGGGCGGGAGGATCTGCAAATGTTTGCATTGCATCGTTGTATTTAATTCATTTTTGGGCCCTTTTTAAAATTAGAGCCCAGACCGAGAGGTGATGTGGTCAAATCTGCAATATATGTATATTCAGCGAACACACACATACACATATATAATATGTACAATTATAAATGTTATAAATGTTTATTATTATTTTACTGGTTGCTAAATCTTTGATAAGATGCAAATCTTGTTTTTCACATTGTGTAATCTTGTGTAGTTTTGAAGGCAAATTCAATCAACCTTCTAACATCCTACTAGTTTTATAAACATCAAGAGGAAATAATTAGATATGCAGTATAAAGGCAATACATTTGATGCTTTTTATATTTTCATCACATTTTTTCTCACTAACACCACAGTATAGCTACTATACAGTAAAATCTGAAAAACCCTTAATGAATATGTGCTTAAATACAATTTAGTTTACTTAAATTGATGCAATTAGTATTATAAATACTATTTATGTTACTGCTTCTGTTCAGCATTCAATGTATGTAATGCATGGTATGTCATTCATTCATAACATACATTTTATTTTCTTGTTTGTTTGCTTTTTTACTTATTTTTTATTCCTGAAAAGAGCAAAGGTACTTTGTAATTGTAGTTGTTCGAACAGTAGAGCTCCCCCTCTGGCTTTCAGGTAGCTTAGCATCCAATGTGGCTCTGAGCAGTTTGGAACAATAAAGTGTGGTTATAACTCAATTGTTTTTACTTTTTAAAAAAAGAGAGAAAAAATATCAAAATAAATAGCTGTGTTTCAGCTGTGTCGCATATATTTACCCTTAGAACAAGATGAATGAAATAATGTGACATATTCACATATTTACATAATTAATTTTAAAAACATAAAACATATTTTAGCTTTACGGTGAACATATTTTATTTCGATTTGAAAAACCATAAAGAGTAAATTACTCTACAGAATGCAGAGCTGCTGGTGTCTCAGTTTTAAAAATTTCTTTAAAGAATCAGTTTTTGTTGAGTGGGTTACATTCACCATGATAGTGATGAAAAAAGTATATTTGCACCATGAGACGAAAATTCAACTTTAGCTCCTTTCATATTTATCAATCGCAGCCCACATTTCACATCTCTGAAGATAATAAATACCTGCATATTTCAGATTTGTTATCTTTGCCTCTGTAAGCCTTATCTCTGCAGGTAATTTGTATATCTTTACGTAGACTCTTAACCTCACCTACAAACGACTAAAACGATAAGATTTCAATACGTTTTTGAAGTGCTGTCTAATAGATGGTGCTGTGATTACACCTTCAAGGCCTTTAAGTGACATCCAAGTAATGTAGTTCTATGTCCTTCATATTTTCTTTTTTCATTTTCCGGCGAGGCTTTTTAATGGATTTATTTGTCAAAAGGTGGTCATGTTTTCAGCAGTTAACGTGACGCTTTAGTAGATTTTTTTTTTTCCATTTCTTTAGAACGTAGTCTTCTGTTTTGTTGGCTGAAAAATAATTAAAGTGGACGGGCCTAAACGTACACGAGTAACTTTGCATCAAAGGTCAAAATTTAGACAAGGGAAAACATTTAATCAACATTCATGGGTGAATTTTAAATTATATATATATATATATATCAAAGCTTAAATAAATATTATTCATACTTAATAACACGAGTGCATTACAGATCAAATAAGAAAGCTAGATATTTACCATGCTGCACTATTTAAATATCTAAATTCTCAGAGTAATCAGAAATAATATTTCTTTTGTGTCGCGTGACATGTTAGATTGGTTCGTGAGCCATGAAGGAGCTGTGATTTCAACGAAATGACTCAATGTTAAGTCAGATGACATTGAAAAGCAGCTTGTTATTCTTCAGGTTGACTCAGTGATCGTCTCCTTTACCATTCAGCCCCGTTCGCTTTGACTGAGGCCTGTGCTGAGGACCGCCATTCATGACCAGCAGTGTGTGCAAACAGAAAAGTGTTATTGTCAAGGTGGGTGTGTGTTTGCATTGACCCTTTTAAAAGGGAGGCTGCGCCTCCACAATACACTCTGATGTTGATTTTTCACTCTTTCTTCTTCTATCTGTATTTCACACACACACCCTGTCGTAAGCGCACGCACGCACACACACACACACACACACACACACACACACACACACACACACACACACACACACACACACACACACTCTCACAAAAGCCAGGCGGACCTATGCAGGATCAGCCATGCTGGAAGTTGTCAGTTTGACATTGTTGTCTATAAGCTGCTTTGGAGCAAAAGAGGAGGAAGAAGTTCTAAGGACATTTCCAAATGGTTTGTAGTAGTTGAGTTCTTTTTTTTTCCCCACTGCAGCCACAGCTCCACGTCAGTGAACCACTGAAAGGGGGGGAGGGCGGCGGCTCCTTCCAGTCATTCACAACTCAAATGTGAATAGGACCAGCAATTGATTTGCTAATGAAAAAGTCCTCTGCCTTAATAAAAATGGACGTAACAAGCCTGTCCGTGTTGCCGTTTGGCGTGTTTTAGCAGGCTTCCTGAATCAATTAGCGGAAGGTGAAGCGGAGGAGGCCGTGCAGGATGTTGTTTCATGCAGTGGAAAGATGACTTTAAGATAAATGTGACACAGCTGTTGTAACTGCTGCTGCGCCGCTTGAATCTGCCTGGAATAGCCAAATAGTAATTATTGAATTATTTCTCCACAAAGTGAGTGGAAATAATACGCTCAGTCATGATTTATTAAATTCATTTGAGCAGAGTCAGTCTTGTCAATGGTGCAGCCTTGTCATGCGGGGACAAGGACTCGGTTTTCCAGATGCGCTTTTGACTTACAAGCGTTTACAATATGGATTTATATTCACACAAGATTTATATTGCACTGTACGTTCATGGGCTGAAATAATATTAGGCTTAGACTCGGATAAAGATACTGTGTCTTAAACAAAATTGAAAACACGTGATGTAATTGATTTTATTTAAAACTGAATCTTATAACTACAGTAAGAAATAATGTATTACAATCACAGTTAAGCTATATATGTCATTGTTACTTATTGCTGTTTAGATATATTTAAATAAAAGTACAGAATCAACTATTATTAATTCTCATGTTGTCATTTATAGAGTAGCACAACAAATTGATGTATATTTGGAAAAGAGGTGCTGTTTACGTTATACTTTAATTTGTGCTCAGTGACTGTCTGTGTTTGTGCAATCATAAAGATTTACAAAGATATAAACAAAACAAATCCAGCTGACTGGCAGTGTGCAGCAACCATGGGAGAGATGTACATTACTTGATCTATTCAGAAAACTCTTTATTTCTCCGTCATGACATTAGGAGCAGTACAATAGAAAACATTAGTACTTTAAAAATCTCAGCGTTTTAAAACGTTCAAATGTGCTGAAACCTTTAACTAGCCCATAAAAAATCAAAAGCCGTTTAGAAAAACCAATGAAAACCCCAGCTAATTGTTTTTTTTTTTTTGCTTGTTTCCCATATTTGGTCATCTCTTCCTCTCATTTTCTCATCAGTAACGCTGTTAGTTTTCTGTTGGCTTGACTTGAAATCTTGATAAAGCATCCAAAGTGCCACCTCCCTCTTCAGCTAACATTTACACTCTCTCTGGGCATGTTGAAATTGCGTCTTAGCTGGCGTTGACGCGAGAACAATAACGACAGTGATTGTGCCCTGCTGCGGATGTGGCACAAACGGCACACAAATCCAGATGCGACGGGCTTTATTAGACAGCTGCTGACGATAATCCAGCCGATAAATGACTTTGAGGAGCTCTAAGCCCCTCAGCTGCAGCGGTTCGCCCTCTGTGACGAGTTTTAATTTCCCCGTCACGAGACGTAATAAAAATATCAGGAAGCTGTGTGACTCTTTGCGCATTCGAGTGCTGATTGAGACTCAACGCAAGGAAAGTTATTCCCGTCTAGCTTTTAATAAAACGAAGCCGAAGCGGCAGAACAGTCGCGGAGGGGGGAGAAAACAAAGTTGGAAGCGTATGGCGGCGAACGCCGTCTGCAGGCCCTCTGCGCATTTAGGCTCGCCGCGCTCGTCGTGCTGTTTTGTAAACTAGCGATAGATCCGGAGCAAGAAATCTCAGCGTGGTCCTTGCAGGAACATCTCAGCGCCTGCACATCACACAGCTGTGACTGGGTTCGAGCTGTCTCTCAGACCTTGGATTTCTCCTCGCGCTCAGCGTCCTCCTCCTTTGCACAGGATAGACGTGGGATGGAGGACCTTTCACCATGGCAACCGCTAATGCAGTATAGATGCAGGGACTGCCGGCTGTAATAACACGGGGATGTGGGGAGAGGCAGGTGAAATGTCACGCGGGTCTGCTTAAATGAGGCGCCTTTGATGTTGCAGTGCGGCGAACTCTAAATCCCGTTCGGCTCGGCGGTGGAAATCAGGTTATTGTTTCCTGTATTGGTTCGCCGCCGCCGCCGCCGTCTCCCGTTCAGCAGAGTGGAAGCCAACAAAAGAGCCTGTTCCTCAACATGGCGTCCCACACCGCCCTACAGCCATCACTTCATTTTTGTGTCAGCCTCTCCTCGGCATTGTTTTCTGTATCGGCTTAGACTGCCCAACTCTTCTAATCCCCCTGTAGTCTGAGTTGGATATCGGCTTGGTGCCGTGTCCTCTCACCTCTTCAAGGATGGGATTTTTCTGTCCTGTCCTTCACACACTTGAGTGCATTTCAGAGAGTTTAAAAAAATTACACTCCAAGCAAGTCGTAATGGAGTTCTCAATACAGCTTTCCATCTTGTTACCCATTATTTTAATATATATATTTTTTTATTATAGTTGGACTAATTGATCAATAAGAGATCAGAACAGGTAATTGTTTACCGATTAGCTCTGATCGGTGATCCGCAGGTCAAGAACCCTAATAATCCTTTATTTTCTCTTTTATTAAAGGCACCAAAACCAAGAACTCATCAAATAACCGCGTGAACTTTTTTGTTTTCGTTTTATATAAATGCTTTGGATCGTAAATAGGGATGATCAATTCAGCTGCTGTTGGATCTCAAACTACTATCTCTTTTCAAATAATCGTATTTTTCTTCTGTTTCATGTGTTCAGAGTTCTTAGAAAAACTAATCGCGATCAGTCAAAATTGAACCTCAAAGCAAATCGGAAATTGCTATCAGCCTGGGAAAAGCCTGATTACTGCATCTCCTATTGTCATTTTTAAATGCATTTATAAATGTGTTCATAAACACTTGTTCATTCGTATCACATTACCAGAACACAAGTAAGTGCATTATTTGATCATTTCTAGCTGACACAAGGCCAAAAGTCAAGGACCTCATGACCACACGGTCCAAAACAAACATTTCTTCAATACGGCCTTGTCGGTAGCACTTCCCTGACCCTGCTCCTACTGCTCCTGCTATGTGTGTGTGTGTGTGTGTGTGTGTGTGTCCCTGTGTGTAAGGGCGTATTTGTTTTGTCTGAACCTATCTATAGCTTTGAGCTGCCCCTTTCTTTTACAGGGAGAGAAAGAAACCACACCCCTCGGGCCTTAGCCAGCCTCTCTGTGTGTGCGGTGGTTTGCTCTCTTGGGATTGGGGGATTGATGTTGGGAGTTTTTCCTCCACAGCAGAAGCTGCGGGACAACGGGATGCATGTGTTTTAGAGTGAAATGCACCCTGGAAGTTTTCTAAAAGTTCTGATATGTGGTACATCAATAAAGATGGAACATATACCGAGGGCAACGATGCATCTGCGCACATCTTGGCCCACACGGTGATGTGTTTGTTTGACTTTCACACACTCAACTCGTGAATACAAGTGACAGTGTTGAAGAATAAACTCGACACAACACATATTTGCAAGTTTACTTGTTTTGACCAATGAAATATGAAGGTGATCAGGTGTTTCATTTAGAGCACCAACGACAGATCACAGTAAAAATGCCTTGGTTTTATAGTGTTTTATACAAATACGTGACATGATCTAACTGATTTTAAAAGCATTATTTTTTCCAACTGCTGCAACAACATTGTATCACATTAATATTGCTTCAGTTATAGTAATATCTAGCACCTATTTATTTAAACTTTAAATTGAATACTTTGAAAAAACATCAATTTAGATGCTAGCTGTTGTTTTTTTGTTTTTTTAAATAAATGATTTTTGTTTTGAATACTGCATTTTTTTGCCTTTGTGCTTTTTCTACGGTATAACAAGCCGACATTAGCCGGTTAATTAGTCGGACTACAGAGACGCCGCTCTGACCTTCCTGACTGCAGTCTGAAAACGGTGGTACCTTAATGAGAGTGATGAGTGCTGCGCCTCAAGTTTCCACGTCGTGACCGTCTGTGGTTTTTCGTGACCGGAAGAACACGCCGGTCAAGCTGAAAATATTCCTGGTCTCATTAAAAGGGTTGAAAACTGTAGCAATGGCCTGAATCACAATTAATCCGGTTTAAAACTCTTAACTTCTTAAAACATTTGGCGTACCTGCGGCGTAGGGACAAAAACAGATCCGCTTCAGTCCGTTTGACTTTTAATTGCGTGATAATGAGCGCTACATTAGCGTGGTCTATCTAAAAACCACAAATAATATCCACAATACAGTTTTGTTTGGCGACGTCGATGACTTGTACGCTTTATAACTTGTCGGACAAATGTGGGAAATATTTTCTCAAACTTTTACAACACTGGCGTCCTATTTTTAAAGTCGACATTAATGCAGTTTCAGTTCCAAAAATATTTCCAGGATATTATGAGAAGGAACTGAAACCTGCACAGATACATGATTGGAGTTGGCAATGAAAACATCTGAACTTAATGCTCAACATTTTCCAACAGTAACAGGCGTAGAGTATTTATTTTTCAGTAAGATTACTGCTGTCCTGACCAAATTTGCTTGCATGCTTGTTTTAGTAAACAGTGTGCCGTACCAATCTCTATCTCTGCATTTCAGGTGCACAGACTCCTCATCGCGCCTGGGCGGAACATGAAACGGTCCCTCCAGCTGGAAGAGCGAGAGCTGTGTGGGCTTCCTGAAGTGGTGCAGCGCCGGGTCATCGGAGAGCCGCAGTGCATGCATGGGAACAGAAGCAGCTATCTGTGTTATTTCAGCAGCAGCAACAGCAGCATGTTGGATGAAGGGCCCTTCCACGGGCATTATGGATTAATCTTTGGCAGGATCTCAACTGGATCGGCCCAAAAATGCGATGTTTAACCTCACGTGTAGCAGAACCGCTGTGATAAAGCGGGATAGAGAGAGGATTGAGCGTGACCCACATTGGGCCTGTTCTAAATGTATTACCTGTGTTGACTGTTTATGAAGGTATGTGCTAAAAGGGTATGTGCTCTGCAAACCCACATTGTTACTCCAAGAGAATCGTTACTATATATATGTATATATATATATATATATATATATATATATAAAAAGCAACAATAGATGTTAATTCTGAGAGATTTGTTTTAGATGCAACAATCAGAGATCAGAATCAACATTTGTTTTTTGCTTTTTTTAGCTCTGACCAAGTCAATACACTGACAATGTTACATTTCCCCTTCATTCATTAAAGCTATCTTCCTCCTATGTATGCTTCCTAAACTCAACAACCAAAATGCAAGTACTTTTATGATATATATTTTCTCATTTAATAAAAATCAGATCAAGGTTAGTGTAATGCGCTTTCATGCATAAACATAGTCCTTGCTTCATTTCTTTTGGATTCCAGACATCCATCTCTATCAACGGATCTGCAGTATATTCCCTCCCCCCTCCCTCTTTTATATGTTACAGTCCTAAATGAAAAAAATTTGATCATTCCTTGGGAAATATTTCTCACTTTCAGTCGTTAATAGGCAACATTTTTGAACTATGCGGTGGCGTTTAATCCACCACCTTTCACAAGTGAACACAGGTTCACAGCTAAAAGCTCCCACTGCCGACCTCCCTCGTAAATTGTTACACAGGCCTGAGTGGAGAGTCACTTTCCTGTCGAGCTTCACATCAGGGAGTCAGTTTTGACAGGTCTGAATAAAAAAAAGAAAAAAACAGGCATCATAAGAACAAGCCTGAGTTTACAAGGGAAAGGCATTTTATGAATCCAGTACGTTCTCCTGTATCGCCTGAAACATGTAAGGCATAAAAGGCGACGCTGTTTGCTCGTATGAAGCAGTTTACAGCCTTTTCATAGACATCCCAGATTAGACATCAGAGGGATTTTCCACAGAAGATAAATCTGATTTTAAGTCTGTGCTCTTAATCCAGACTCCATGGTCACGAGACGATGACCCGTGGCAGTCTGGTTGTGATTAAACCTTCTGGTAACTAAAGCTTAACTTGGAAATCGCAATGTCACTCTCTCTCCCTCTCTCTCTTGGAACGCAATCATGTTTTTTTTGTGTGTGAATATTTCATGTTACTTGTTTAGATTACATCCATCTAACAAAACAACATCCTGCATGAATCATTAAAAAGAAAGAAAAAAAAGCATAAAAACCTAAACCTGCTTCTCTTGGAACATATGCTTCAGCGGGGGAAGTTCTTTATTTAAGATTCAAGCATTAGACCTGAGACAGTGATCACAAAACTCTGTTTAGATTGTGCAAGCAGCGTTTCAGCACTACAAAGGCAGCTACGTCTTTTCATGAAGGAGTTTACAAGTACTTCCTGCTTTACAGTGGTGCACTCCAGAGAAGGTGAAGGCTTTAATGTGCAATTGCCATCTAACAAAAACACGATTATGTCAGAAGCTGCGTGTACCATTCTCTCTGTTCAAAAGGGCTTTTGTGATCATATATTTTAATGTACTTTATCAAAGATTCCCTTTTTTTTCTGCCTCTGAACCCTGCAACAAATGCTGTGCCGTTTGATATTCGGCGTACGTAGTGGAAAGATCGGCTTTTTAGGTGCTTTCAGAAGGACAAACGGATCATCACACCTCTGATAACAAGCCCATCGCCTGACAAGTGAACACAAAACCTCTCGGCTGATTTATGTTTTGGGCTGTAATTAAAACGTACGAATGTGAAATCACCCTGTCCTCCTGACGTGACTCACAGCATTAGGATTTGTCGCTCTTCTGGTTGTGTAATTGCGGCCCCCGTGAAGTCATGTGACCGGCGTGAACCCGTTTTCGACTTGAAAACCTCTTGGCTCGGCGTCTGCCAGAGTGACGGCAGTAATTCTCGGCGTGGTTTGAAAAGGGGATTCAGGAGAGAGAGAGAGAGAGAAAAAAAAGAAGCAAATCAATCATGTTGCAGCCTCATGACACAGGGTGGAGTCACGCTGCTGATGCGCTTGTTGCGTTGCTGTGACGCTCCTGGGGATGGAGGGGAGGAGAGGGGCAGCTGAATTAACAGTTTCAGACAGAGTTGGTGTTTCGGCACTCTATTCCACCCACGCACTGTAAATATAGGTTAATGAAGTAGCCTGTAGGCAGACGACAGGAGAGTGCGTTGCTACCTTTGTTTGCTGGTGACATTGCCGCATGCAGCATGAAGGGACCTCGCCGGCTCCGCAACCTTTTATTCCAGCAATTAAGGGACCAACACTGGCGAGGGGGGACCTGAAATGCATGCTGAAATTTTATATGAGAGCCTCCCTCCCAACTGCATCAGCACCGAACCACATAGAAAGTCGTATGAAAATGAATAGCTGTGATCTCCGAATGAAAGCGAGATCACACTATTTGCTTAAAGGACCACATCTATGCCCGCTAATAGGTTTCATTGGCTCAATCTGTTTTTTTTTTTTCCGGTGGAGTTCAGAAACAGGCCCGTGTTTAATTTGAGGCCGGAATCGTTTTTTGAATGGCTTGGTTTGATTAAATCTGTAGATGTGTTAACTGCCAAAACTTCAACACTCAAAATGCTAAAATACTCCCAGTGATTTGCTCACCACGTTCACATGATTTTTCTTAACATGTGGGTTTTTGATTTGATTCTGATGTGTTTGTATTTTAGCAGCCATCGAATGCCAGGCGTCTCAGACGAGCACGATTTGAACCCTGATGCAGGTAATCCACATTGGAGAGCTGCTCAGACCTGCTCAACCACTTGTCATGTCGCCTGCAGACATAATCAGAATGTTTTTGTTTGTTTTTTTCAAAGGAACAAGTTGTGAGCAAACCAAAAGCCTGCTACTGAATGGAAAGGACATTTATCAGTTGAGTATTGAATATCTGTGAGTGGAATCAATAACAAATAAACCAATTAAGTAAACACGTTTTCTGAGTGAATGATTTTTTTAATGTTTATCGGACCAATAAAATATTGTACATAAGTCTCAAACAGTGGTTTCCAGAGTTGGGAATGTGTGTGTCAGATCTAAGTAACATAAATAGCAATGATAACGGGGCATTTATGCATTAAGTTAAACAGTAAATACAAAGCAGTACTTATGGATTGGTTAAAAAAACAACAAACAACTATATCATGGCTGCTGAAGTTGTTTTTGTCATTACTTACCTTATTTAGGTGACTTTTAATGACTGCTTACTCAACAGCCAACGTCCCAGGTCTCTTTTGTTATTTTGAGGGTTGGAAGGGAAAAGGTTAGGGAACCAAACTTTTACCAAAGGTCATGGTGCCTTCGCTTCAACCCAGTTTACTGATTTAAAAAAAAAAACTTTTTTTAACAGTGTACTTTTCGTCCCATTTCAGGCAGAGTAATAGTATAAATACCATTAGTCTGTTTTAGTAAACTTCTATGTTTGTGTAGCTTTAAAAAAATACTTATTTTCTAGTCATTATATATTTTTACAAACCAAGATAACTCCGGGAAAGAAGATCGGTTTTGCTATGTTTTGGGGCTGGGGGGAAGCTGGAACTTCATTTCATTGTGTATTCATACTCCACACGTACAAATGCATATTCTATAAAATGAGGTATTTATTCATACCAAATACTTGTATTATTGTCATAGGTAACTTAATGCAGAACCGAGTCAGAGATATAATAAGACAAATAAGAGTTCTGATTTTAGTTTCTATTTTATTAGAGAGCACGGCAGGATATGGCTAGAATGCGGGTGTTCTCCGGTCTATATAAATCCGCCGCCATCTTACATTTCCCAGTCTCCGCTGTTCTGGCTGCGTCAGTACCTGCTGTCTGCAGCTGCCTGTGAGGGAGTGGATGAGGGCTCCCCGCTGACGCTGCTCCACGCATTTACCCCGACTTTTTCTTTTTCCTTTTCCAAGTGGTTTTTACTCTCCGGAACCCAAGTGGACGGATTTGTCTTATTGACAAGGGTAGGCTTCAACATTCAAAACTATCGGCTTTCCTCAGTTTTCCTCCTTTTCCTTACCCGGGTCCGTGTGAACGCCAGCGGGAGTGGAGTCGGTTGTTGTATGTATGTATGTATGTATGTATGTATGTGTGTGTGTGTGTGTGTGTGTATGCGGGTCAGCCGGCCGGGGATGGAGCTGCGGTAACCTGCGAGTCAGCTGCTTTCACGGCAGATTTTTTTGGGATAATCCAGTCAGAGCCTTTTGGGGGCAAAAGCTTGTATTCTTACGATATTCGTCAACCAAACGTTTATAAAGAACATTTAGGCTGTTTTTCCAGCCAGTACTTAGACACGTTTGGATTTTATTGCCTTTTACCTAATTCGGGAGCGGGAAAAAAAACAAGAGTTTGGATGAAAGGTGGATTTTTCGTCTGCTATATATTTTTTAAAGTAGTTAACATTAGTCAAGGTTAGCCTGTTAGCTTACAAACTGTTGGCCACATTCCTCCATTGTGACTCATGTTTGGGCTTCTTGAGTTTCGCCTGAGTTTTTTCAGCTGTTTATGCATAACCAAAACTACTGGAGGTGGGGAGGACACAACGGGGGTTCACGTTTAACTTCTCACATGGTTATTTCATAACGCATAACGCGAATTGTTAATTGTATTGAAGTCGAAGCGAACGTTTTGTCTCGAGTTGGAAGTTTGAGACTCTCCAACCTATACGGAGCGTGAATGCTGTTTTATGTACGTGTCTCAGTTGAAACAAAGTTTTTTCTAGGCTGTTTATTTATTTTCTTAGTCTGACTGCAAGTCTTGGGTCAGCGTGTGTGTGTATGTTTTTTTCCCTTTCGTCCTTTTAAACAAAGACCGACAAAATTCCTCGGAGCCGATGTGCTTCGGGAGGAAGACGAGGAGGAGCCTGAGTGTGAAATTTGAGTCGCTGGTGTTGGGGCAGAAAGTCGGGGGCAGCTGTGGAGAAGAGGCGGGGCGGAGTGGACATTGTTCGGGTGTATGTTGGTGGGGCTTTAGGAAATATTCCGGGGCTGAAAAAGCCGAATTTGACCCATTCGGCTTTTTTTTTTTTTTTTTTTTTTTTTTTTTTGCTTTCTGCCGGTTTCTGCCGTTTCGCACCTTCCCACTTGTCCTAAGCGGAGCCGTCTTCCGCGGGACGTTTCGCATCTACCATGCGTCAATTCATACCCACCAGGGGACGTTTCGTACCTGCTTTGACGCTGACGCTTCCTGACAGTGGCATGTAATTAAATAAATAAAAGCAGACTGAGATTTGAGGATTTTTTTTGACAATCTGAATAATTCGTTAGAATATGAAGAATGTAGAGTGATATGAACTGGTTTCAGTACACGAGTATGTAGTAGTTTCAGATGACTTGCAGTGTTGAGAAATTAAAAAGTGCAAGTATGAAACACAGTACATTCCTGTGTGTGTGTGTGTGTGTGTACTTGTGCTACCTATTTTGATCATTTTCCAGTATATTCACTTACTTTAAATAGGCCTTTAGGGACTAGACCTGTCCTAAAGCATCAGTTTGAGTTAGTATTAAGCTATACTGTGAATTTAAGTTTAAGATTAGGAATGTAGTGTTTGGGTTAAATGTCAGGATTTCCTGAGATGCACTGAAGTCAGTAAATTGTCCCATTTTTCAAATACTAAAGTGTTTTTGTTCATAAAATATAAACAAAAACACGATTTGAAAGATTGCCAAGGATACCTCAAAGATTTTCATACAGTACACCTAGGTGCATATGTTGAACATGGCAACTAAAAATGGTTGATTTCAAATCAGGTGGTACCTAATTTAAAGTGTTTTATTCAGACTCTTTAGAATATTTAATTGTCGTCTTTTGTGTTTGTGTGGCTCATGAGAAATCCCCAAGCCAGTTGCACAATGGAATAAAAAAAAGTCTATCAAACTTGCTGTCAACACACTTTTTTTTTCTTTCTTTTTCTGATGATGCACAGAAATTTTTCAGACGGAAACGTAGGTGGTTTGTTTTGAGACGATCCACCTTTCCAGTGGTCTTGTCATTACCGGAAAAACGCAGGGTTTCCTGTTTCCTCTGCTACTGCGCGTTGTCTAGATGTAGGCAGTGATTAGTGTTTGCCACCTGGTTCTGAGGCAGACTTTCGAGGCATAAACAAATAAAAAATAATGTGTGTGTATGTGTGTAAGCTACGTTGGAGAACTCCCAGCACCAGAAAGGGATTCTTCGTGCGAGCCCCGTTGACGTTTGTCCTGTGTCCACAGCTATGCAGCATTTTTGCAGCCGAGACACAAAATACGACTCTGCAGCGGCTGCAGGCATTTGGTTCATTGTGGTGTTTGGCAGCCAGTACTGAGTGCTGCTGACCCTGCACTTTAGCCCGCTAAGCCTGTGGCTGCTTCTTTTTCTCTCTGCTTTTGCCAATAATGGTTTTACTTTGGCTCATTTACTCATCTGGAGGTATTGACGCTCTGCGTTTTCTCCAGAAGAAACTCAATTGTCTCTGTAGAAGGTAGATGGATGCAACTCATGTATTGTCCTGATATAAAATGCTTTTTTTTTAATGTCAAGTACAGCATTTCCCACCCATAGAAAATAATCGCCCTCTTTTTTTTATGCCTCTACATGCCAGGAAAAGCGGTTGTAAAATTTGTCCACAAAAGTCTGCAGGCCAAATGGACAGAAATGTAATTTACCCAAAGCTCACTCGACCATAGCCCAGCACTAATTTAAACGGAGCTGCTTTTGCATTTTGTTGCTCTGTTTTCAGGTTTTGGATGTCATAGTAACTGATTTGAAAACCCTTAATATTAAGCTTCAGGTCTGTGTAGCCTGGCTAGCTTGGATTGCAATGAAACACACTACACACATTTTTGTTCTTTTTGTTTTTACATCAACACTGTAACTCGTCTGCAAAGTTGAGCTGCAGCACATATAAGTTTGGAAGCATTTAAACTGCATCAGTGGTGCTGTGAGTCGGCTGGTGTTGCACCTGACTTGCATTAAAAACATATAAGTGGACTGAGGCTTTTTAGACATGTTGCCCGTCATGCGTAGGTCATAGTTGCACAATCTACACTCATATCTGTGACAGCTGCTTAACAGGCCCAGCTGAGCGCAGCTAAAGGTGATGTTTTCCTTCCCTTCACTGCACAGATCATCCCTCTAGTGGCTGCTGTGTCGGGCAACGTGCATCTGGTTTTAATTATCCGCCTTTTAACCGCACCAGGCACAATTCTATACTGAATTTCACATATGGCTTCAAAGTGACCCACCGTTCAGATTCTTGTGGCAGTGCACACAGAAAGTAAGAAGTCCTGCAGTAACAAGTTCCTTTTTTCCCCCTTAAATTCATCTTTACTGTTTAACTTTAACATTTTCTCTCTGTCAAAATCCAGAGATTTCTCTTTTGCTCATCTATAGAGAAGAAACTCCGTCTCCCAAGCCAGATTAAACAAACCGCTCAAACCGCCAGCGTGAATCATAAATGATTTCACTGTGTGCTTTGATTGTATGTTTGAGTTGCATCCAGGCATGTATGAGGCATGTGGCTCTGGTTAGGACTGCGTTGGGTTATACGAGGGCAGGCCGGCGGTGCCGGGAGGATGGCGTGTGAACAACAAATTTGAGTCCATGGTTGGAAACAGCAGTCGTCTAATTCGAGATGATTCAAGATTGGCTCTTTTAGTCACCCAGCTAAACTACGCTGGTGTAGTTTCTCCTTGGATATCTGCTGCAATTGAGCTTCATAAAGTCCCATTTACACAGTAAATTTGTGCCTGCCCTGTTTTAGCAGCTTGTTTTGTCTTTACTCCTACTTTTTTTTCCACCACCTTTTTCCTTTTCAGTTTTGATCTGTCCAGGATTAACCTGGAATCAGATTTTCAAGTGAAAATGTGTGGGGTTTCCCCCAGTGTATTATAAGCCTGGCAGGCCACCAGGCTTTACTTGTGACCCCACCTGGCTAAGCATTGCTTTATTTACTTAAATCTTAGCATTTTTTTAACACTTTATAGTTAATATTGAGGTATAACTCTTCCAATCTTTCAGTAACACATAATTATCAAGTGAAATTTTCAAAATTTCCTGTCAACTTTAAACATTTTTCACTCAAAAATTTTCACTCATGACAGGCTGCTGGATGAACAACTGCCCTAGCACCCAACCACTGGGCTTAGCAAGTTTTCATGGGGAAACTTTCAATGTATAACAATGTTTTATTATTTTTACTTTAAATCTTTTTGCCAACTAGTGTTTTAAAAATGAAGTTGTGTGAATGAGGGTGAGTGGCACGTCTTTAGTTTCCACAACTTTTCTGTCATGTTTTACGACAGGATACATTTCTTAGTATTTATTTTAAAGTCTTCTGGAAAATATTATTGCCTGCTTTTAAGCCAGAATGACCAGCATTGCGCAGAAACTGGTGGGGGAGGGGCAGGGCTGCAACACTCCTGGACTTTTTATGAGATCTCATGAAAAAAAGACCTTAGAAACCATCTGAGAGGAAATTTACAGTTTTAAAACGGAAACTTTTTAAAGCCTCCCAGTGATACAGCCGTAGTTAGCTGAGCTTCTGTTCTATTTGAATAAACTTGGTTTAATCAGCTCCTCCATGTGTTGCTGTTCTCACCAGATACTGCAGCAGATGCGTTGTCTAGTCAGACATTCAGAGGTGGCTCTTAATCCAGCTGTAGACAGGATTTTAAGTGGCGTTTGTTTCAATTCTTCCTGGATTTTGTACTTTCATAAACGGCCGATTGGACTCAATAGAATCAAGCTGTTGTTGGATTTAAAATGATTAAAGACGTACCTTTTTCCTGTCTGACAGGAGCACTGATATAATAGTCAAAAGATGCTGTTGTAGTTTTGCATGTACTGTTACAATGCAAAGATTATATTTCAGCTACTGACCAACAGCACTCTGAAACGTAGCAACCCCAGGGCTTTTTTTTTTCCTTCTGTTTTTTTGGACCGAGAGGATGGAACATTATTTTAGTGGTCCATGTGTTGGCTCAGAGATGCAGGGTAGATTAGGGAAATTAGGTCTGCCAGCATTTGTCACTTGTTCCAGAGGCAGCTGCACCGGAGAGAAAGTACTGCTGCTGGTCACGCTACTGCTTCAGTACAATAAAACCCACTTATTGCTCCTGAGCTGTTCAGATATCACACATTTATACAGAGGATAGTTGTTTTTCCATGTTTTGAGTTTTGCCACCAAAGGACAAATAATGAATGTTTCTCCTTGTTTCCAGTTTTGCTGAGCTAAAATGCGCCTTCAAACTAGCAACTTATTCACTCAAAATTGAAGTTGACAATTTTTTAAAGGAGGAAAAACGAGAGGAGCTCAATCAATCCGTCACTTATCCTGTTAGGATGGTAGGGACTGGTATCCATCTCTAGAGGTCGTTAGGTCACCACCATCACAGGACAAACAACCACACACACAGTTTACCTGTGTATCTAAATGATTTATGCTCTTATTCCTTTGGGTGCAAAAGAGGGGATGAGCAACAGACCCCAGAAAACCTCCATTAGTCTCCTGGAAAATGAGATGTGGTTTAATTACATGTGATTAAGCAAAGTTAAAGGGACTTGTTCTGAAATCGTCTGAAACAGAAACTAGACCTCCCCTCTTGTGAATATCCTGTCATTTTAGTCATTACTGTGGTTTTTGACAGAAGATGGACGGGTGTTCGTGGGAGTCAAACTCTACTTGTGTTAACTGACAGGTTTTTTTCCTTGAGTGCTTCAGAGGTTTTGTTTCTACAGCAGAGCCTGTTGTTTCCTTTGATTAAAGTCTACAGTAAGTTTGTTTTCTACACAGGTTCCTGTCCCGCATGTTTTCAAAGCTCTGGTTAAATCAAACCTTCAGTTAAATCAGTTCACTTTAGGTTCATAAATATTACGGTTGCATGTTGGTGTTCAAAAATACCTGATTAAAAAAAAAAAATCTTCATACATTGTAATTTGGCTCATTGCTTGTCTCCTCACATGTGCTGTTTTTATAAATGTTGAGAGTTTTTGGTCAAGTTAAAGTAATGGCTGGTAGAGTTGGTGGCATCAGAAATGATGAAATGAGACTATTTCCTGATCTGATCTAAAAAACAAACAAAACTCAAAGCTGTAGTCTACAGTGGCAATGTGACCCTGATTTGTAAACCTGTGCAAAAACATGCGAACAGATTGAAACTGAGTGACTTTATAAGCTGTTTTGGGCTGGGATGTGTTTCTATTTTACTGGGTAGAAGCTGAACTGGCTTTGTATACTATAGGAAACGCACTTGTGCTTTATTGTCTCATTAATCTGTTTAAGTGCGTTTTTCCTTTCGTCTCTCATGTGGCGCCTCTTTAATTTGAAGGGCCGTTCAGACTAGCATGTTGTAACAAGAGCGCATTTAATCTCCCATTTACTGTCATGTTAATTCTCACATGATGGTTTTTGAATGTGTACAGACTCTACAGGTTCAAACTTCTCTTATTTTGACAGACCTTTGTAGACATTTTTTCTTTACTCCAACTTTTTTGTTTCTGTCATAACATTTATCTTCCAGTGTGAATTGAAAATGCCCTGTTTTCAGTTTTGCCCCCTTTCCCCTGCTAAATGAATCCATTTTGCTTGCTCTACCTCTCCTGCCATTGCCAGTATTTACTTTCCAGCAGTGTGTGGTTTCGGCTTCAAAGCCAGCTCAGGAATGCAAGCGCCTTCCTCCCTCCTCCCTCCTCTCTTCTCCCTCCTCCCTCCCGTTGCCTCCTCTCTCCACCCAGCGCTGCACTTCCCTCGTCCTTCCTGCTGGTAGCTGCTGTCCTTAATGGAGGCTTTTGTGTGCGAGCTGCAACTGTTTGCATATCTGTCTGAAACGGGAAGAGGAAACCCAAGAAAGGGAGGAGGCAGAAACAGAAAAAGAAAACACTAAAGTCACTTGTCTGGACAGTTTCCTTTGAACTAATATCTTTAATTTCAGCTGCCTGCTTTCCTCTGAGTGATGTTGGATGAGTATATGGAAGTAGAAATGTTTGACAATTTGCTGTCTTTTTTATGTCTCCCCTCTGCAGATCAGGAAGCTGTGTTGGGTGTGGTTTGAGAAAGAAACATGGCTTCCCAGGGTGAGTTGTTGGGGGTCAGGGGTCATCTTTGCAAAATTGTAAAAGTTGTTGAGCTTTTTTTGTTGTTGTTCTTGAGTAGGCCTGTCAAAATAAATCAAATAGTCGCATGATAATTTAAAACAAACTCAAAAAGTCCCATTTGGATGATTTATTGTTTTTCTATTTCTCTCTCTTCCTGCAAAAAAACAGATGACAGGAGTCTTCATATTTGATTAGGTTTTTTGTTTCTGTTTTATTTGGGATATTTCAAATATCTTCCAGTTCCAGTATTATTGATTAGAATTTAAAGTTTGATCTTTGAGAATGTTTTCTTGCATTAATATATAACTTGAAAACGGTCTCGAAACAACAATATTATTTATTCCAATAACTTCTGGGACAGTTTATCGTCCAGCAGAATTTGTCATTGTGACAGGCCTGTTCTTGAGCACAAATACTCGTCTATCGAGTTCAGTTTGAATGTTTGGCCAGACGTAGTTTGGAGATGTGACTCTAAAGTTGGCTGAACATGCGTCTCCTCAGCTGATCTGATGGAACTGGACATGGCCATGGAGCCGGACCGCAAGGCGGCCGTCAGCCACTGGCAGCAGCAGTCCTACCTGGATTCAGGGATTCATTCAGGGGCCACCACAACCGCTCCCTCCCTCAGCGGGAAAGGCAACCCAGAGGAGGACGACCTGGACAACAACCAGGTCCTGTATGAGTGGGAGCAGGGCTTCAACCAGAACTTCTCCCAGGACCAAGTGCAAGGTAGGTTTCTCCTGTCCTCTGCCTCCCTGTAGACGATTAAGAAGCAATGGTTAAAGTAAGCTGACGTTGACTGATCAAACATCCCTTCTCTCTGTCCCAGACATAGACGGTCAGTACGCCATGACGCGTGCTCAGCGGGTGCGTGCCGCCATGTTCCCAGAGACCCTGGAGGAGGGCATGCAGATCCCGTCCACACAGTACGACGCCACAAACCCCACCAACGTCCAGAGGCTGGCGGAGCCGTCACAGATGCTCAAACACGCCGTGGTCAATCTGATCAACTACCAAGACGATGCGGAGCTCGCCACCAGAGCCATACCGGAACTCACCAAGCTACTCAACGACGAGGACCAGGTCATCATCCACAGAAACGACTGGGCTAGATCAGGGCTGGGCGATGTGGCTTAGAAATATCATCTCTGATTTTGATCTTTGGCTGTCATTAAAAAAAGACAAAAAACAATATTTTAAAAAATGCAATATTTTTTTATTTTTTGTGTTTCTCACAGATGTACTACTTCATTCTTCAAATATTACAGCTTCATTCTGATAATATTGAGATATTATTTTAACCTTATTTTTGTTTTTATGATTTCTTAAAAAAACATTTTATAGAGTTGATCTAAATACAAAACAAATAAATAGAAGCTGTAAAAAAAAAAACACGCTTGTCAAACAAGATGGCTGCCATTGGTGTGCTGGCAGCACTCTCAATTCTGGATAACTTTTTTTAGGAAAAAGTAAATCTTCAAAAACCAAAAATTCAGTTCATTGCCCAGCTCTATCCCTCAGCTTTTTATTTATTTATTTTTTTTTTATTTTTTTTTTTACACATTGATCAAAATGACACATGACTCCATCTTCCATCCAGGTGGTAGTTAACAAAGCAGCAGTGATGGTCCACCAGCTGTCGAAGAAGGAAGCGTCTCGTCACGCCATCATGCGCTCCCCTCAGATGGTCTCTGCGATCGTCAGGACCATGCAGAACACCAACGACATGGAAACGGCCCGCTGCACGGCAGGAGCTCTGCACAACCTGTCCCACCACAGAGAGGGGCTGCTGGCCATCTTCAAGTCCGGAGGAATACCGGCTCTAGTTAAAATGCTCGGGTAAACGGCGCAGGGACGATTCCCACCAGGTGCAAATGTCTCCCGACTCGTGGAGTTTGTGTAACCGGACGGTTTGTCCTCCGCAGGTCGCCGGTGGATTCCGTCCTGTTCTACGCAATCACTACCCTCCACAACCTCCTGCTGCACCAAGAAGGAGCCAAGATGGCCGTCCGCTTGGCAGGTGGTCTTCAGAAAATGGTGGCTCTGCTCAGCAAAACCAATGTTAAGTTCCTGGCCATCACCACCGACTGTCTGCAGATACTAGCCTACGGAAACCAGGAAAGCAAGGTGAGGAAGGAGTCGAAGGGAGGAAGCTACATGTCGGAGCAGCTCTGAAGGAGCCTAACCTGGTTTTGTTTGTGTAAAGCTGATTATCCTGGCGAGCGGTGGCCCCCAAGCACTGGTCAACATCATGAGGACCTACACGTACGAGAAGCTCCTGTGGACCACAAGCCGCGTCCTTAAGGTTCTGTCTGTGTGCTCCAGTAACAAACCGGCCATCGTTGAAGCTGGTATGTCTTGAACACTAAGGAACTGTTTATGTTGAATGGATTTCCATATGTAACACTGTGCGTCTGTTCAGGAGGTATGCAGGCTCTGGGTCTCCACCTGACAGATCCAAGCCAGAGACTGGTCCAGAACTGTCTCTGGACCCTCAGGAACCTGTCGGATGCCGCCACCAAACAGGTGAGGGCAGCTGCAGTAACTCTGTTTGACCCAACACAAAGACTGCATAGTTCCAGGATTCATTTTTATTAGAATATAAGATTAGAATAATGTTTCTTTCTCCTTGGTCTTCATCTGAAGTTCCCAGTGTGTTTGTTAAGCTGTCTCCTGTTTGCTCTCCAGGAGGGAATGGAAGGTCTTCTGGGAACTCTGGTCCAGCTGCTCGGCAGTGATGACATCAACGTGGTGACCTGTGCTGCTGGGATCCTTTCTAATCTGACCTGTAACAACTATAAGAACAAAATGATGGTCTGCCAGGTGAGATTACACTCAGTTTACTGGCCTCATTTGCACATTCTTCTTTAATAAACTGCAGTCAGTCACTTGATGCGTATCCACTGACCATAGAATTATGCAAATTGGAACAACAAAAATATATTTGCGTAAAGGAAACATGGCAATTTTGAATAAAACTTACAGTTTTTGATAATGTTTTTGTGCTTGGATGAACTAGTTTGCCAGGAGTATCAAAAATTAGTGTTTTTTGAGAAACTGCAGTGAAAACAGGAAGTGGTAGGAGGATGACAAGGCGGCGTGATTTTTAAATGACCTGTAGCGTGATCAAACATGTTCATGTGTGGTTTCAGTTGCTTTTCTCATTTAATGGAAACGCCACAATTGCGAAATAGTTTTTTTCAACATTTGTGGAATATCAGCAGAGTCCTGCTCACGTTTGTAATGCAAATGCAGCTACTTATTCCTACAGTGAATAAGATCTCCCTCTAATGTTCAGCAGCGTTTTTGTGCATGAATTTCTCTAAAGCTTGTAGGTCAGAACCCTGTGATCTGTTCTTGGCTCATCTGCTGCGCTGTGCGTTTCAGGTTGGAGGCATCGAGGCGTTGGTTCGCACGGTGCTGCGGGCCGGAGACAGAGAGGACATCACAGAACCGGCCATCTGCGCCCTGCGCCATCTCACGTCTCGACATCAGGACGCCGAGATGGCCCAGAATGCCGTGCGGCTGCACTACGGCCTGCCTGTTGTGGTCAAGTTACTCCATCCACCGTCACACTGGCCCCTCATCAAGGTACGCAAGCACAGGCTCCTGCTCTTAATTAATGTTTCAAATATGTAATGAGCGTTTTCTAGATTTATATCTGAGGTGTTTCCTAATTCCATAGTGGTGCTCATACATCTTAAACATGCCGTGTTGTTTCCCATCAGGCTACAGTGGGTCTGATCCGTAACCTAGCGCTGTGCCCCGCCAACCACTCCCCCCTGAGGGAGCAGGGCGCCATCCCCAGACTGGTCCAGCTGCTGGTCAGAGCCCACCAGGACACGCAGAGACGCACCAGCATGGGAGGCACACAGCAGCAGTTTGTGGTAAGAGCAGCTCACGCTAAGCCCCCGTCGTCATGGCTCCAAGATGATCCTCCATAAGCTCTCGCACACTTGCAGAGCGGCCATAAGAGCTGTAATGACATCCTGTGGCGGGCAGGATGAGCGGGCGGTCAGGCTTTACCCCGATCCTGACGGAGTGTTTGTGTCAACAGGAGGGAGTCCGTATGGAGGAGATCGTCGAGGGCTGCACAGGAGCCCTTCACATCCTGGCCAGAGATCTCCATAACAGAGTGGTCATCAGAGGCCTCAACACCATCCCACTTTTTGTACAGGTATGTCTTCTGTTGTCATTTTTTTTTTAATTATTATTTAAACATGGAGGTAGAAATGTAGGAATGAATTTGACTGGGTTTCCGTCTGTGTGCAGCTGTTGTACTCTCCTATTGAGAACATCCAGCGCGTAGCAGCAGGCGTCCTGTGTGAACTGGCCCAGGACAAAGAGGTGGCCGAGGCCATCGAGGCCGAGGGAGCCAGCGCTCCACTCACAGAGCTGCTGCACAGCCGCAACGAAGGAGTTGGTACGTCCATTTCTTCATGTTTAATTTAAACAGCTACCTAACTGGTTATGTACTAAATCAATGCAAAATGTTATTTCATATAATGAGCCATTGAGACTATTAAGGCGGGACGATGTGGCTTAAAAATGAAATCAGATTTTTAAATTTTCTATTTAACATTTTTATGTTTCTGATTTAAGCATTTTTTTGTTTTATTTTAAAAAGACAAACAAAATATATATTTTTTAAAAGCAGCTTTTAATTCAAAGATCCCTTTTGTGACAAGTATCAGGGCCTGTTGTCATATTAACAGAATATAGATGTAATTTTAACAAATCTATCATCTTAAAATAATTTTAATGGGGGGGAAGAAAAGCTTGAATGATTTTTTTATTTTTCCTGTTGGCGTTCTTATGAAAATTATTACTTCGTTTTGCTATTATGATTTTATTTTGGTAATTGGACTTTATCCTCATATTAATTTGACTTTGTTATAATTTTGGGGGGTACGAGGATGAAACCAACCTTTTATATTTTATCAGAGTTGATCTGAATTGAAAATCCAAATAAATGGAAGCTGTAAAAAAGAATCTTTTCAAGAAAGATGGCGGCCTTAGCTGCTGACTCTCTGAATTGGTGAAGCAAAAATCCACATTTTAAAAAATCAAAAATGTGGTTAATCAGGTCAAATCAATTTGCCGCCCTGCCCTCTGAACGGTACTGTTTGTTCCAGAATGCTGAAAATGTAATCATTAAAGCTCCTTCTAAAGCCGACCCTCATGTCCTTCCCCAGCAACATACGCAGCAGCTGTTCTGTTCCGCATGTCGGAGGACAAACCTCAAGACTACAAGAAGCGCCTGTCTGTGGAGCTGACCAGCTCTCTGTTCAGGACAGAAGCAATGTCCTGGAATGAGGTACTGGCAGCTTCCTCTTCTCATCATGGTCCTCATCATCCACACTGCTGCTTCTCTGTTCACACGTTTAATGTGTTTCCACAGACCGGAGACCTGGGTCTGGACATCGGAGCACAGGGAGAACCTCTGGGCTACAGACAAGATGGTGAGTTTCCTTCTCAGGTTGATGCTTCTGCAACACATGAAAAGAGGCACAAACACGTCAGAGCAGCTGAGTTGGTCTTACTTCAGATCCAAAGGGAAGTTTGGTGGAAATCTTAGTAGCTTCAACTTTTTAAAGCTCGGTGTGTGACGTCAGTAACTACCTAGTAATTTTAATGGCTGGGATGTCGCAGGAAGTTCCATCCTGCTGCTCTGTTTACTTAGCAGGTTAGAGGGAACAGTTGCCAGGGCTTATTTGCGTTTCTGCTTCCAAACATGCTGAATGTTGGTGAGCTAATTTACCATCCAGTCGCCGTGGCACCAAGTAAACTGCAGCATAAACTGGGCCTGAATCTCTTCCACACGTGGGCCAATGAGCCGCCATGCAGCCTGCCGGCGGATGACCTGTGTTGCTGTGTGTTGTTTTGTTGAAATGATCGTACTACTGTGTGACTGCGTGGTTTTTAACATGCTTCTAACAGCTGCTTTGCTTCCCCCGCTTCTCCTCCGCCCTCGCTCCACCCTCCACCCAGACCCAAACTACCGTCCCTTCCACTCTGGGGGCTACGCAGGCGACGCCATGGGCATGGAGCCCATGATGGACCACGATCTGGGTGGAGGGCACCACCCAGGCCAGGACTACCCACCCGTAGAAGGGCTGCCTGACCTGGGCCACGCCCCCGAGCTGATAGAGGGCCTTCCACCCGGCGACTCAAACCAACTGGCCTGGTTTGATACCGACCTGTAAATACCAAGACCACCATTACACTACACTTTCTACTAGGTAAGACCCACTTCTCACTCCACTTTGTAGCTTCTCCAAGCAGCACAGTGGGGAGTATCCCAGATAAATGTTAGGAGGAGGAGGAGGTTCACTCTGGCTGTTGCATGTCCGGACGGCTCGGCTCTGAAGCTGTGTGATGTGGCGTTTGATCTCTGTGTGTGGTCCTCCACCAGACCAGACCAGACCCAGTAGCCTCCACTTCCTCTCCTTGAACGTCTTTTTTTTTCTTCTTCTCTTCTCCTTCCAGCTGTATCATGTGATCTGGATGAACCTGCATCGTGATTCGCCCATATGGAGGAGGCGGGGTCTCAGAAAGTGCCTGAAGATGACTCAACAACAGCAGTTTCCTGTCTACAGGAGCTCCATTGGGACAAAGAAGATTTTTTTAAATTTTTTTTTAGTGCGGTTCGGTTCTGGTCTCGCGACTTTATCGAAGGCCGACTTCAATCCTGACACAAAACAGATTTTGATCTCAATGAGCTTTTTTTTTTTTTATGTATTTTTTTTTTTTTTTTCATTTTTAATACTTTGGGTTGTTTTACTTTTTTATTCCGTTTTAAGTCTGTAATGGTACAAACTGAACTTGGCTTGCTTTTTCATTTTTCTGCATTATGATACTCATTTTTTTTTCTAGTACCTTGTATTTTAAGTCTAAGTGTTTTTTGTTTTTCTTTCTAAGTGGTGATGCTCCATCCAAAAGAACTGGATGAGATTTTAAATGGTGTCCAAACACTAAAGGTAATCAGTTGAATTGTATTCTAATGAATCAAGTGTAACATTGTGTAGCTTTTGTACAAAAAAACCCAAAAAACAAAAAAAACATGAATTGGAAATCATGGTCCAAATATTGAGCTATTTTCTTGCTTTAAAGGAGGACACTGACGTGTCCCAGCTGTTCCAAAGGGGGTTAGCTGACCGAGCTGGGTGGGCGTGTCTGGAAGGACAGGGGTGGAGACGTGCTCCTATTGGTCTGCTGTTACTAAGGGGTGAAGTAGTGAGGCGCTGGTTGCTTGTAGCCTGCTGTGTTCTGAAACAATAAAACGGACTGTCATTTCACCCACGTGTCTGTCTCATTTCAGTGAGAGGTTTGGTTTGGACAAACTCAACATCACCTTTATAGCATTTCAGATCTTTAAAAGGATATTCTGGGAATGTACATTTTCATGTCGATGGTTTAACTTTTCCAGATTAATTAGCAGATTCACAGGTATTTCTGTGCAGGTCAGGCCAGCCAGTACAATCATTCAGACTTGACTTCTTATGACCCTGCTGCATCACAGACCTGGCATCAACACAAAGGCCATAGAAATAACATCAAAGTTCTGAAAATACTGACTAATGCAATATTTCACCCTGCTGTAAGAATTCATTAAGCAGCACAATGAGGTCAACTAGAGAGACTAGTGATCCTGAGATATTTATAAAAACTTGACTCATCTGAAGCATGTAAATACCTGGAGGAAACAAATCAACTCCAAACTCTTAAAAACAAAACCAAAGCTCCAAACTCTTGATTTAATTGGTTTATTGGGGGGAAACATCCTGTAAAAAGATGATTCACCTCCAACTTGTATATTTACATTCATGTTATGTATGAATCTGAAATGAAGTGAGAAGTCAAAGTACAGTGAGTGGAAACAACACAGTAGAATTAGGAGTCCAGAATTGTACTTAAAAAGAAATTCCAATTTTCCAGGCTATATGGGATTTATGTAAACAGACTGCAATTAGGAATGTCACTGTAAACAGTTTGACCTTTTGTATGACAGTGTATTAGGGGCATTGTGGAGTAAATTTCTATCCAAAAAAACTGAAATTTGAAGAGTAATAGAAATTGACCAGGTGTTCTGAAACTCAAACGCTCACGTTTTTTTTCTAGAAAATCTGAGATTTTGTATCTACAATGCACTAGTAGTGTATTTTCTATCTACAATGGCCCTAATGTGCTGTCATACTTTTTTCTGCCCCATTAGAAACTTGATATTTTCCGTATATTTTTCTATCTCAACATCAAAAGCCGAGTTATTTTTAAACAGCATTTCACTTTCCTGATGACGTCTCTGTCGTGCAACAGCAGCAGACTCAGCTGTGAGCCGTCTGCAGCTCCCGGCGACGCCGAACTGATGCCCTGTGAAACTGCAGGTGACTGTGTGTGTGTGTGTGTGTGTGTGTGTGTGGACACTTGCATTTCACACTTGGCAGATCCTTTTTCCAAAGCTCGCTGCACAGCGGTCATTAATAGATGAACTCTTATGTGTTGCTTGTGCTCAGATTGTATTACGGCGTCTGACCTCTTCCACACTCCAAACGTACAAAGTGCAAAGTATTTATATTTTTATATGAAATCCCAGTCATTTTTTGACAGGCTCTCCTGTTAGAAGAGGACATCATGAACACAGGTCTGTCCTAATCTAAGCTCATTTATGACACTCAGTTCTCTACAGCAGAACTGAGTGTTATGCTGTAGAGGCAAAGTAGTGATTGTTGACTGACACAGCAAACACACACAGGCGCGTCCAGGCTGAGGGCTAATCTAATGAGTCAATATTCTGTCATTAAAGCCAAATGGAAACATCTAAACAGACTCCAAGGTCAGCGCTGTGATGCATGTGACAGCCCAAATTACAGCTCATGATGTAATCCTGTGAAGACTGATGGATGTTTTCAAATGAGCTGTCAACTCTGGTGACAATATTTTTACCGTTACTGATCCAATTTGAGGATGGAGGGAGTCACGGCGAACGGCCGATATCTGAACCACGTGACTTAGTGGCGCGTAAAGCTCTTAGCTTACAGGAGCGGCTGAATGAGACTCAAATTATTGAAACAAATTTATTAAAACAAGCAAAACGTCAAATCTATGTTGAAATCTGATTGGTTTTCAAGTACCAGCGTAACAAAATCCTACTTTCTGAGGATGTTTTAGTCCCAAAACAATACAAACTTTCTGAGTTTGCAATCAGCACTGGATTTAGAAACAGTAAAATGCCGTTATTGTCACTCGCGGGTCACCGAATGTTGAACGATGAAAAAACGTCTAGAACCCAGAGAGCTCCTGGAGGATCTCTGCAGCCCGTGTAGCCACATCAGCAGGACACCTAAAATGAAAAAAAAAATATATATATATAATTCATAATTTCAATATGGAGATGGAAACAATAAATTCATCTAACATATATAGTGTATTCTCAATAGCTGTATGCTTGTTTTACCTTAGAAAGCACAGAAGAGCAAAATGGAACAATATTCTATTCCATATTCACTTAAAATTAACATAACATTTGTTCTGTTTTTACTTACATCTGTATCAAAATCATAAACTCCAACATGAATGCATAAAGTCCTCAGTCAACAGTCAGCTCTACACTGAATATTTTTCAGAAAATCCATCATCAGCTCAACATAACGGCTTCGACACAAAATACTTCACAAAATCACCGATCTGGGAGCCACATGATGAAATTAATAGAAAAAAAAAATTAAACATGGTTTCACACATCCACTAAACACTCCAAATGCAGGTGTATCTATAAGCAACAATATCATTGAAAGTTCAATTATTTCAGTAATTTGATTTAAAAAAAAGAAGAAGAAACTCACACAGATTCATTTCCACAGGTCTGCTTACGCCTCTTAACTTAATTAGCGTCCTCATAATTGATCTAATTAAAACGTTCCCCAGAGGCCTTGCAAACCCTGGAAAGTTTTGGCATTTGGATAAAGTGAGTGAGTTCAAGCTGCAGAGTTTATCACTGATTATATCCTCACACGTTCTGCTAGCAAGTCCACACTGTGCAGCTACGCAGAGGACGAGGAGCGACAGCCGAGCTAAAAACGGCTTTAGTTTTAATTTTCAGCTGATTTTCAGTATATCTGATTGGGCCACCCTTAATTTACAAATATAAAATAATATGATGTTTGCAGCACTGAAATATTAGTTTCCAATCTTGCTACCTATATTAGGAACATATTTCTGTTCATGACAAATATGTGAAAGGAGTTTCTATAAAAGAGGCTGGAATCTTAAATTGTCGTTAGCATCTTCCTTGCGTTTCCCTCAAGAAATTAGGTCTTTACCTAAACTTTACCAGCATTTTGAAATGCTCTGCTGCCTGACAGACTGAGGCTGAAAGCTATAAAACGGCAAAACCTGAAAAGTAATATGTTTAGCTTTTAGAATGTCTTGCTCTCTCTCGCCTTCTGGCAGCCTGCCATGTCTTAGAAGATTTCCTCCCTTCAAATAACCTCATGACGTCTCACTGCATGGTGCATTCACAAAACAGAATATGATGGAAGTTTTTGAGTTTTCACCTGGTTGGTCATCAGTAAGGGTCAATCGAGTCGATTCCTCTACATTTATAGGTTTTAGATTGTCAGCATAAACAATGAGCAGCTTCTCACATTACAGGGAGAAAACTGAAGGAAAATTATAAGAGCAACACTCAGCATTGTCCGCACCACATGTAGCAGCGAGGGGGGCAGATCCCAGCTGAGCAGATGGTGCCCTTCGATGCTCACTTGTTTCTGGAACATATTGCCAGGACCTTACTAAAAATCACACCCCCACTCCCCCCTTTTTCTTTTTCAGTTTTTAGTTTGTTTCTGGTCCTGCCTCATAAATCCACAGCTGCTGAACGTCAAAGATCACGAATTGAGTCCAAAAATTAGACAGAGTTGTTTACAGAAGGAGCGTTTGGGTCCGGCGCGCCGCTGTTTGATGTCGCGCCTCAGCATTAGCGACGGCTTTGACCGGCCTGAGCGTGGCGGTGAGCCAGGATCAGGTTGTGAGAGGGGCGTGGGGACGCCAGGCTTTTCTTCAGGAGCTGAAGTGACGCCCCTCCCCTCTGCAGACGGTCAGGCTTGAGGGTTTATGAAAAAAAAAACAAAAAGCATTCCTCAGGTTGCCATGGTAAAGGCACAATGACATCATTAGTATCTAGGCCCCGACCTCCGCTCTCCCTCCAAATCGCGTCTTTTCCCCTCTTCTGCCGCTGCCCAAGCTCCTCTCATCTTCTCAATTAAAACCTCTCCCACCTCTTCCTGTCCCCTTCCTTCTCTCCACACGGCTCTTCTCATCTCCTACCCCTTTTTTTTTTTTTTCCTAAAAACCTCTACTTCCCTCTCCCTACTGCTGGATGGGTGAGAGGGAGAGCGCCGGCCTCGGCCACTTCAAAGCAGAGAGCTGATTTCTGCTTTCATCTGCCAGAGAAACGGGAAAGTGAGGCGAGGAGAGGAGGTCAGGAAAATAGGGAAATGGAGAGGGGCAGCGCATGCTGGATACGGGGGGTGGGGGGGATGCATAAAAGAGGCGGCGGAGGAGAAAAGAGGTGGAGAGGGCGGGTCGAGTAAGAGGAGCCTCAATGGCAGACCAACAATACACCTTTAATATTGATCTGGCAGGATCTGTGTGTGATTGAGAGACACAATCTGGATGCAGAGGACGGGGAGAGCAACTAATTGTGTTCCTGTGTTCCTGTGTGTGCGTCGGCGCGTGTGTCTGAGTGCGAGAGGTCGCTGGTCTCATACATCAAAGGATCAAAGGAAGCATGGTCGCTATAGTGAGAAAACCCTTCGGTTCAAAGAGAGGAGCAAACATTCAGCCCACACACTCATGAAAAGCAGCCCGGTGCAGCTGCACGTATGGGAACACACACGTTGGACGGGCAGCAGTAGCCAGTGTTTGTCCATACAGATGTTGGTTATTGATAACTACACATGTGTACTAGTGTATGGGTAAATCATGTTCTGCTGTGTGACTTGAGTTTTCTTCTTTGTTGTCAAAAGAGCTCCAAAAATAAGTTCACTAGTGAAAGAGTGTTTTACATCCGTCTGTTTTGTGAGCTTACTAGTTGCTGTTCACACTCGGCCTCTACTGAAACTGACAGGAGTTTTTATTTATACAGGCCAGAGAAAAAAAGGGGCACAAATCTCATTCTCAACGTGTACAACAGAGAAATACACCTGTTGATTGCAGATGCATGCCACACTTTCCAGATTTTTATCGCCAAAAACACTTAAGCCAACGTAACGTCAATGTTTCTTCAAAAACGAACAAAGTGTGAGGTTGCAACTTGACCGAATGTGGATAAAGTTTGAGGGGTTCGAATACATTTTCAAGGCAAAACACACGGAAACAAAACAACTCTGGGTTACCAGTAAGGGAATCTGCGTGACGCTAACCAAGCAACGTTATGGCTACGCTCTACATACATCAGTTGAAAAGGACATATCCTTTTATCGTGTTTCTCAAGAGTGAAGATGTTTTGAAAAGACATGGGGGCGAAATAGTAGCTTTGGGTTCACAGCACAAATATTACTTTGCAACACAGGAGGAAAAGGTTCATGAACGGCCGTCGACAGATGAGAGATGATCTTAAGGAAACGACGATTTGCTCTCAGAAACAAGTTGGACTGGCTCGGTTACCCGGAAACGCATCAGAGAAGAGCAGCTCTGCTGAGAGGAAGGCTAATTCCTCTGGTTGTGCGCTATTACAAATATTTACACTGACCGCACTGGTATGTTTTTCAGCACCGCAAACTGGTTTTAGGCAAAGAGGATATATGTCTGTACAGAGGCTGAACTGGCTCAGCCAGAACATCACACAAGTTCTCTACCAGTCTGCGATCGTGATAATTAAAACATTGACACCTCGAGCTCTTCAATTGGTTCTGGAACCATTTCTGTAACATGTCAGCCTGCGTCATCCTGGCCAAAGATGCTACTGGTTTTACTGGATATGGGATAATGCATCAGCCTTAGACAGATGTAAAAAAAGAACAAAATCAAACTCAATGACAAGATCTGAGTTTCTCAATTAGAACGTTCCCAAAAAAGAACAAAAAACATCATGGTGGTTCTGCAAGCTCCCCGTCTTTGTACGTTCCCTGTTCTTCTCTTAGGCACGAGACAAAGACGTCCACAATCTACAGCATGTTTGTTTTTCCACTAGTTTCATGAACATCCCATAAGAGCTGCAGCTGAGACTCAAACAACTTTGCATCGCAATGTTGTTAAAATTACAGTTTGCCAAATCTTTTACCCAAGTCACTTTTTCTTTTTTACCTCCTCAGACCACTGGAGTTTGAAGGACATCATTTTCATTCTTCCCTTTCATTCCACTCGTTGCCAGATGCCACTGTATTTTCCTCTTCAGCTTTCAACCAATAAACCTTACAAGACCGGATAAAAATAAGCATTGCACATCAGAAAGACGCACCTGTTGGACTCGGCAATATCCTGAAGCAGACTGGTCAGGCCCGTTCCTTCAGGACACTCCAGCCAACCAGACTGGTCTGTAGTTTGTATCTGAAAAGAAAAACGAAGAAAAAACTCTAATAAAAAGGTTTCACAGTACTTTTCATTCTGACAATGGGATGGAAAACTAAAAATCTGGTAGAGAATGGAGCAGCTACTGCACTTTCACACCAATACGGTTCTGAAATGAATCAAAATTGTTCTGCACTTGTGAAAACCTAAAACAGATCTCTGGTCCACGGACATTATTACTTTTTTCATTCTGACAGAATAAAGAAATAGAACGAAAAGTGTAATGGATATTATTTTCTGTCTCTTAGATTGCAAAGCTGGAAATTCACAATATTGATGCAGTAGAACTCGATAAAGAAAAAAGTTCTTTAACGAGTTAAAACAATTTCTTCATAAAACTGTAAGTCATCTCATGAATATGAAAGCATAAAGCTCACTCGTCCATGATAATGACGAGGCCCTCAAGTGTTACTATCATTTCAAAATTCACCTTTCTCACTGCGGGCCCCTTTTTTCTGATATCTGTATACTGTTTAGTCATTAAATAGTCTGAATAGTCTGGATGATTTGGCTTCCAGGACCTACTTTATGTTTCCTTCACTGACTATCTATAGACTCATAAATGCTGCTGTCTTATGAGGTGTGTCCATAAGTCCCGCCCTAAACTATCTGAGAGCGATTTCTTCTCTCCTGTTGGGATTCCTCTGGTTTTATGGCTGCTCTTGTCAGGCCTCTCATCATGGTGATGTCTCTGTATTTTCCCAGAGCAAACTGCCCCACCGCCCCAAAAAAAGAGGAAAAAAAACTGAACACACAGTTTAAATGCAAAGTTAATCTGCCTTAACTTTGCATTTAAAGTTATTTTGTAGCTCAAATCTTTAATAACTAACAATGAAGCATGTTTGTGTCGGTGTTTGTGTGAGTTTGCGCCTCTGTGTGTTGATGAGTGGATTTGTGTCACTGTGTTTTTGGAGAGCATGCTTTCTCTGATCTCTGGTGACATCATCATGTCTGTCTCTGTGGCGACACAGTACAGTTGTTGCTAAGTAACGGGGTTAGGGGGAGAGAAAAGATGCTCCCCTCACTTATTTTGCACACAAGTGCACACGCACACACACACACACACACAGACACTTTTTTTCTTTTGCCTCCTCCATCGGCGTTGGAGGGCCTTCATGTGTGCCTGCCAACCAAACGCAGACATCTCTTCTTCAACCTGGCTCTACCTCCTCATCCTCCATTCTCCCTTCAACTCAATACGTGGCGAACAAGCAAGTCAATAATGTTGAACTCAAAGTTGTACAAGATGAACCCAGACAGACAGACAGACAGACATGCAGCTCCTCAGACGTACAGCACAGGGCTGTCATGGTAGACGTCGAGTTTAAACAAGTGACAATGTACCTGACAGCGCGGAAACAGATTCGCCGCCCCCAAAAAAAAGAAAATAAAAAACTTGTACATGATCCACGAATAACAGAACGTTTGTTTTTCAGAGGCTGACAGAACGAATGAAAGGATGCGTTTTGTTTGAATGTACAGCTAAGTACTTTTGTTTGATAAAAATTAGCAATAACTGTAGGGAGCAAAACATGAGCTTCCCGTTTTTGATGGGATTTAGGTCCGGCCTTTGACTGGGCCGAGATGCACTTTGATCAAAACCTTGACGTTTTAGCTCCCGCCAGAGTTGTGGATCAGTGGAGCTAGTTAGCAAGAGCTGCTGTATTTGTATTACCATTAAATTACCTACAGGACTGTATCCACTAATTAGATGAATTCTGATAGTAGTTAGAAGTACTATGTTTTTCTTTAACTTTAAAATTATGAGCTACTTTTAATTGGATTAACACACAAACCTCAGATAAAATATATTAACTAAAATTTTGTGGCTGCAACAAGACAAAAAGTATAAAAGTTTGCTTTTCCTGCTGTATGAGAAGACATGCCACAGATCATTAACTCCACGATGCCAGAAGCAAACGAACAAGTGAAAAAAAAAAATAAAAAAAATAAACTACTCTACGGAAATAATAAATGCTCAGTTCTCTCGGAAATTATCACACGGTCTTATTGAATTAGCGGGGTTTTTTTTAGTTACTTTAATTTGTAAAAATAAATTGCAGTCAGATTTCACTAATTCCAAAATGATTTATTCTCCCCTTCCCCTCTTTTCAGTTTCAAAGCTATTAGCAGGATCTTTGATTGAGATTAACAGAGGCCTGAAATCAATGAAAGATAATTAAAAAGCTTTTGTGAAGGGCAGACGCTCGGTTCAGTGAGTAGGTGTGTGTTTGAGACAGAATGTGGGAGACAAATTAAGGAGCACTGCACTGCATGGCACAATTAACAGATTTGAATCCAAACATGGAACGCGGTGAACTCCTACGTCTAAATAGGGCAGGTATTCACCAAGTAGGGTCTGTTTATGTTTTTTCCACGAATAAAATAACTATTGGGATTTTTTTAACCATTACAGATTCGTGAAGAAAAGTCAGTGGCTCTGATTAGGTCGACAAAGACGGGATAGGAAGTACAGCTCTGCTCTGATCGCCTGTCTCCTCCAACACTGAGTGACCGCCACGGTTCCTCCGTTCATCAGAATCATTTACGTATCTGAGCAGAGAAAATCAGCTTAGGATAAAACAGTTTAAAAGTTGTTCTTTTCATTGTGTTGCTTGAACTGTGTCGGCCCGCAGCAGGCCCAGAGCGAGCCGCAGCTGAGGCCATCGGTGATTCAAACTTTATTTCAATAAGTATTTAAGCACAGGTAGGCCAGTAATGTCATCTTATTCTGTTTTATGGGGCTTTACATTCCTCTGCTCTCATTCACCTATATTAAATGTTTCTGAATATTTCCTGTACAATTGCTGAATTGAGTCCGTTATCTCAGCTGATAATGCTAATGCTATTAGCTCTGCTAATGCTAAGACGCCAAACCACAGTTAGTTTATGCTGTGCTTAACGCTCAACTTATTTCATTTGTGCCATAATTAGTCATTGTAGACAGAAAAGGGGTTTTCAAGACGTGCTAAATAGCACCACATATGCTACTTTCCTTCTTTGCTAAACTGAACTGCTTATCCCAGATGTGACATCATCACGTCTGCCATTTGTTTGCCATCTTGCGATTCGTAAAGATTATTAAGCCACCATCTTGACTGCCCGTCGTGTCATCCAGTCAGTCGATGTGATGTGATTGCTAGTTAGTACAACACTGAGAATCGATTGTACAGAATGTTTGTGATTTTTACTTCAGCAAATTATTTTTAAAACATTACCTTACTCAAAGTTTGTTTTACTTCCCCCTCAGCGCTGCATTTAAACAGCTTGTTTTAAACTATTACAGCTGTTATTTATTGTGGCCTTTCAGAAACATACTTTGGTTCTTAAACATACATATTCTCACTGAACAATGGCATCACTGTTTAATTTTATTCGATATTTTTTACAGATAAAAAAAAATATTATTATTATTATTATTATTTCACTTCCACTTGTTAGCTTAGTTGAATGTTGCTAGTTCAGTTAAAGAGTTTGTTTAGTAAAGTATTTTACCTGGAAATATTTTGTTAAATGTTTACATTTTGAAGATAAGTTGTTCGTGTTTATTCCCCATTTGATGTTTGAGAATATCAATGTTAAAATTTGGCACACAGAGGATTTTCTGCTATTAATTTCTCATGATCAGGTGGTGCAGGTGCCCCGACTTGGTCATTTTGATCTAAATTACTAACTTTGTTAACATTATTAGCCTTTGGCACTTATTAATAGCCAAACCAAGCCTATTGCTGTACAACATCAGAAACACTAAGCTGAGCACCAGATATTTAAAATGAATAAACTTAAAGTATTAGGGCTCTAAAATGTGATCAACATCATACATTTGATGACTCCAATGTGTGCATTAGTGTGAAAAACAGAAAAGCTGTGGACCGAGGACATGGGGTATTTTTTTTTATGACCAAATAAATTAGTTATATTTCCACTGGGATGCTGCTTGGTGAATCATCCCCTCGCTACAAGGAAATAGCTGAAATATAGCGCTGTGTGTTGCTCAGGGTGGAGAGTCAGAGAGAGACGGCACACTGAGGCAGCACTGAGGTAATGAGGGAGCTTCCACAAAATGACAAATTTGTCAGACAAATAAAGGGAAAAAAGAAAAAAGGGGTCTGTGACACGGAGAGAGAGCAAGAGAGAGAGAGTGGGTGGTTCAGATGGCCAGAACTAATTAGTGAGGAGAATTACAAATATATCTACACATGCAAATGTCCTCTCCTTCCTCTTTCACGCACAGCTACAAAGTAGAGTAGCTTCCAGGCACAGCCTAGGGTCAGTTCATGCAACACAAAGGTGGCAGCTGACCTTGTGTCCCACGTGCAGAAACTTTTTCATGACCCTGCAGCCAAGCCAAAACATTAGGGATGCATTTTGCATAATTCATAGAGGTGTACAGAAAAATTAGACATTGTTTTTTTAACCTTCCGTTGACGACTTAAAATGTGTTTTTGTCGGACTCCCAGCCCAAAAATAAAGTCCTGGTGCAAATCAAAAATGGAATAACAATTAACAACTCATTACAACCGGAATAAAGAAAAACATGGTAAACAAAAAAAGTATATGTATTAGGAAAGGATGCCAACATTGACGTTTGTTATATTCAGTGGGTTACCGTTCGATGTAAAACAGCGTATCAGGCTCAGCATCACAGAGTGAAGTGTAAGTCTTGTATTTGGATTTTTTTTAAAAATTATTTTATTGCAGGATCATAACAGGGAATTGTGGTACTATTTAATATTGCAGGATGATATTTATTAGAGTTAGCATACTGTTTCCCAACTCTTGCCTGTCTTTTATTTATTACAATGTCGTTACTTCTTCTTTATGGGTTTCAGCATCTCAGCGACTGTAAAACATACATCGTGTCAGCAGAGCATTGAGATCAATGAAACACCATCCAGCAGGCCAATATATATTATTGGCAAGTGGAATTTGCATTCAAGGAACGTTAAATAAAATATCCGAAAAAATGTTGCATCCGAGCGGTCCTATGCGATCCCATCATTACAGATATTGACACTGCGATTCAATATATTGCGCACCTCTGGCAGAATGAAAATAGATATTCCTCCAGTGTTCCAAGGCTGCATTTGCAAATAATGCAGCTAATCAATATTTCCAACACAGCGGAGTTATTGATTTAACGGTTCAATTAAAGGGGCCAGCGTTGCATTGCTGTTGTGTTAATGCAGAGAAAAAAACAAAACACTGTCACCTTGTTAAAATAAAGTTTAGTAAATGTCAGTTTTCTACTCGGTGTGAGAAAACCAACAAACTCGTATCGATTGTGTTTGAGGAGCAGCAGCTGTGCTGCACTGCACTCTCTTCCAGGTTGGCTTTCATCAGCGCAACAAATCATACCGACTATCCCACAAAATTGGACAGACTCTTGACCAGATACTGACAGGAAGAAACAACCCAGCATTTTCTCCCCCCTCCTCCCTCACTCCGTCTTGCACCTTCTGTCAGTCTCATTCTAGAGAAACTGCACATTATTCGGGAGAGTAGGAAGCCCGGTATGAGTCTGTAAGAGTTAGAGTGTGTGCAAGTCTGTGTCTAGTTATTATTTTATTATCTCTCAATGGCCCCGAGATTCTCTGCTGCCAGAGCACAAATTTAGATACATTGCATCAGACGCTGCTGCGGTGTGAGCGACTCACCAGCCGTTTAATGATCCTCAGAGCCGTGCTTTGGACTCGGAGGTTCTCGGAGTTCACGTGAGCGCGCAGGAGATGGGAGAAGCTCTGTAAACATGAAGGCGACAAGCAGTCCTGACCCTCTCCGCCGTACAGCTGTACCAGTAAGGACAGACACTGAATGGATTCCTCCCACACTTCCTGGTTTTCAGTGGACAGCTGGAGAGACGATGGAAACATACAACAACCACAGTTCAACTTGTGTTAACGCTAGAATTAGCTGAATTTTAAAAGATTATTTACTTTCTTTAGCTACCAATGTTTACAACACAGTGTGTTGTGTGTGTGGAGAAACTTTATGAGCTTAAACCTGGAGTTAACAGGGCATCTGATTCCTAAAAGTCATTTAGCACGGAGCGGGCAAAACAGATGTTTCCTCCTAACTAGACCAACTTCAGAGCCTCGTGAAAGTGTGACAAGTTGTATTTATATCGATACTGCATTATTAAGAGGATTATAACAAAGAATACAGGAACTCTAAATAAAATACACCTAGGTTTAGGTGGCATTATGGTGACGTTTTGCTGCTTCAGGACTTGGATGTTCGTAACTGCTGGAGCCGTGAATTCTCCTTTCTCGCCAGAAAACCCTGAAGAAGAATGGTTGGGGTATCAATTTGTAACCTGCATTCAGCCAAAATGAAACGATTAAACTTTCTACAGTAACAAAAGGTTTACCGGTGTCTAAAGCTACCCGTTTTGGCGGTTTTAGTGACGTTTCATTGCTATCGACAGCGTTTCGCTCACTCACTGATCTTTCAAAGGGCAAAGGGGCTGAGCAGAGGTCGAGAGTGTGTTGGCTGCTCCATCAACCCTCTAATGTGTTCATTGTGTCCCTGGAGACGCCCCTCTTTTCTGGGCCCCCAAGTTCCTTTCTTGCTGCTCTCTCCACAATGCCATCGACTTTCCAGGATGCCTTACAGCATCCTCCGTTCTGCGTGGATTGTTTCTTCTGTCTCACAGGCAGTTTATTTCATTTTTATTTGAGCTGAAAGGCACATAACACACTCAGAATAAAAAGTCAACACCAACTAAATGGAATGCATGAATTAATCTCCTTTTTTTTTTAGCAGTGCATTGTTGACTCGTTTCGTTTTCATCATCTGCTACACGATCCACTGCGCCATCATTCCAGAGAATATTTAATTCAGTGGCCGCCCTCAGAAGAAGATGGGAAATGTATCAATATTTCATTTTGTTAAGTTTGTTTAAGTGTGTATTCAGTGCTTGTGGTTTCTCTCTGAACCATTTGCATTTCATAAAAGTAAAGATGACAGTTCATTCTTCTTGTGAGGCAACCCTGTCTTCACCAAACTCTGCCTAGCTTTGAGGGCTACTTAAATCTAAATGTCAAAGGTGATAAGAACGGGTTACATTTACATTTAAAGAATTTGAATTTTGGTAGTTTAGATTTTTTGATACTAGATTTAATCTGAACTCTTAACAGTTTGCACTGAGATTTTGAGGCCACATGAAGGAATAAGAGTGTTATCTGCAGCACATTTGATGGACAGCAGAGAAAATAGAACCAGAATGTAAGAATGTTTAAGAGGCGTCTTTGATTAAATGTTCAAAATTTCTTTAAAAAAAAGAGCCAAAAATGTATTCTATACCTATCTTCTTGTTTGTGAGATTTCTATAACTATAACAATAATCAGTGGTTAAATGTAAGCTAAATATGTACAGCCATCTTGCTTTTCCTTCATTCTACATACTGTTTATGTTACCAGCTCATCTCTTCTGCTCATGGCAGGGACAGCATCGTTTCATATTATGTGGTATCTGGTAAAGGTTTTCGTATCTCCGGAACTTTCTAAATCTTCTCACATTTCATCCACAAACAACAATGTTTTTTGGGGGGGTTTCATGTAAAAGATGGCGTTTCAGACCAAACTTTTGGTGTTGTGTAACACCAAAAGGAAATGTTTGGTGTTCGGTTCTGAGCTGTGGAAACCTGATGCTTTAAAGGTGTTCATCACTGCAGGTTTCACCAACTCAAAATTTCATTCTTTTGTAAGGCCTTTTTAAAATCATCATGAAGGAAATTTAAGACAAATATCATGGCCAAAATGTACTAAAGAAAATTGCATATTTTAGACAAAAGAGCCAAGCTTGATTCGAGCAAGGGTTTAGTGTCGGCTAGCTAGCCAGAATTTATTGTCGGCCAACTAGCAAGGGTTTATTGTCGGCTAGTTAGCAGTAACCTCCTCTGCTTCACGTCATAGAATGTAATCAAGATGTCTGAGAGAAAAGTCCCACAAGAAAAATAATTTACATATATAATAGTCAATAGACCTGCCAAGGGCAAAATTTAAGACCTGTGAATAACTTATTTAAGGCCGATTTGCATATTTTTCAGTGAATTCAAGACATTTTAAGGCCACAATTTTAAATACATAAATAAGATCTCTTAAGGGTGCGGGGACACTCTGCACCAGTGAGTTGAATTTTGTGATCTCGCCTTAATCTTAAGAGATAGGGCGTTTACACATCCAGAGTCATGGAGGCGAAGTCAAGGCACCATCTCACAGCTGACCGGGGG